>OZ012663.1:57904046-58130338 GCA_963942545.1 Oxycera nigricornis | reverse complement strand
TTACGTTTTGAGGTCTATAGAGTATATATAAAGTGTTTTTAGAAAGGGAGATGTATGTGTGTGTGTGTGTGTGTATATGTACGTTCGTGGACACTTTTTTCTACGAGCATAACTCACGTAAACAAGTCCGATTGACTTTGTTAAGGTGCCAATCGAAGCGTCTTTGCAATTTTAAGAGCTGATTAGTTTTTGGATACTTCGGTCGGGGAGGTTCGCTGTTTTGCCCCGTTTGAAGGTCATTTCTGTCAGGCGCTATATCTCGCGAACCAAACATACGATTTTTTTAAACAAGGTGTCAATCGACGCATATTTACGTTTGTGTTATTCTATCAAATTTTTAAAAAAGCCTTCGAGCGGTTTTCAAAATTTTTAGAAAAAAGTGCAAAAAATTAGGTTTTTTTTTCAAAAACAATAAATTTTTAACCTTATTGTCAAGTCTTAGTAATCAATGTTTATAAAATTTATCTACTCCAAACAATGCTCGCAAAAAAATCATCAAAACTTTTTCTCATGATTACGTAAAAAAATAAATTAAAAATAAAAAATCATTAAAAGTCATCATGATTTTTCAAGGTCATTTTTATCATTCACTATATCTCACGAACCAGATATAATATTTGCATCATTAAGGTGTCAGTTGACGTGTATTAACATCTTTTTGAAGTTTTCAACATTATAAAAATTCGGTTAACCTTTTTTTAATTTAATAGAAGAAAATGCGAAAAATTATGGTTTTTTTCATAGAAAATATTTTTTTTACCTGATTTGCACAGCACAGTGATCCAGTTTATAAAATTTAGACATTCTCATTAGTTTTTGAAGAGACACCGGCAAAATGTTCCTTCCATAATTATGAAAAAGCTAAATTAAAATGAAAAATCATTCAAAGTTACCATGTAAAGAGGGTTCATACGAGTGCTATTACTTTATATCTTTTATTCTAAAAAAATTGTTGTAAATTCAATCAAAGTTTTAAGATATTTGCATAATTTAAGCAGATTTTTAATAGTTTTTATAGTCTTTTAATAAAAAAATTGCTTAAATTTTGAAAACCAACAAAAATTTTCAACACCAAAAAGGCCCCCCCGATTGATCCGCGTGAATATTCAATCTGTCCCCATCGACCAAAAACCTTACATAATAAATGGACCCTCCCGTACGCGATATGATTCATATTAACTCATTCCTGTTACTGCATATGAATACCTCTCATTGTTATTACTTATAGTAGTATTATTTTCAAAATTATTATTGTGTTTAATGTTGTTGATGTTTTATGTAGATATTACTGGGAAGTAGACAGTGTGGACCTCAAGGGTCGCACCTCGCGGGCTTGTTTTTAACTTCCCAGTATATGGGAAGTTCTTGTAATCGCCTCGAAAATCGAAATTGAAATTTTCAACTTTTCTTTACGTTTTGAGGTCTATAGAGTATATATAAAAGTGTTTTTAGAAAGGGAGATGTATGTGTGTGTGTGTGTGTGTACGTACGTACGTACGTACGTACGTTCGTGGGACACTTTTTTCTACGAGCATAACTCACGTAAACAAAGTCCGATTGACTTCGTTAAGGTGTCAATCGAAGCGTCTTTGCAATTTTAAGAGCTGATTAGTTTTTGGGATACTTCGGTCGGGGGGGTTCGCTGTTTTGCCCGTTTGAAGGTCATTTCTGTCAGGCGCTATATCTCGCGAACCAAACATACGATTTTTTTAAACAAGGTGTAAATCGACGCGTATTCACGTTTGTGTTATTCTATCAAATTTTTAAAAAAAGCCTTCGAGCGGTTTTCAAAATTTTTAGAAAAAAGTGCAAAAAATTAGGTTTTTTTTCAAAAAACAATAAATTTTTAACCTTATTGTCAAGTCTTAGTAATCAATGTTTATAAAATTTATCTACTCCAAACAATGTTCGCAAAAAAATCATCAAAAGTTTTTCTCATGATTACGTAAAAAAAATCAATTAAAAATTAAAAATCATTAAAAGTCATCATGATTTACAAGGTCATTTTTATCATTCACTATATCTCACGAACCAGATATAATATTTGCATCATTAAGGTGTCAGTTGACGTGTATTAACATCTTTTTGAAGTTTCAACATTATAAAAATTCGGTTTAGCCGTTTTTTTAATTTAATAGAAGAAAATGCGAAAAATTATGGTTTTTTTCATAGAAAATTTTTTTTTACCTGATTTGCACAGCACAGTGATCCAGTTTATAAAATTTAGACAGTCTCAATAGTTTTGAAGAGACACCGGCAAAATGTTTCTTCCATAATTATGAAAAAGCTAAATTAAAAATGAAAAATCATTCAAAGTTACCATGTAAAGAGGGTTCATACGAGTGCTATTACTTTATATCTTTTATTCTAAAAAAAATGTTGTAAATTCAATCAAAGTTTTAAGATATTTGCATAATTTAAGCAGATTTTTAATAGTTTTTATAGTCTTTTAATTAAAAAAATTGCTTAAATTTTGAAAACCAACAAAAATTTTCAACACCAAAAAGGCCCCCCCGATTGATCCGCGTGAATATTCAATCTGTCCTCATCGACCAAAAACCTTACATAATAAATGGACCCTCCCGTAGACGATATGATTCATATTAACTCATTCCTGTTACTGCTATGAATACCTCTCATTGTTATTACTTATAGTAGTATTATTTTCAAAATTATTATTGTGTTTAATGTTGTTGATGTTTATGTAGATATTACTGGGAAGTAGACAGTGTGGACCTCAAGGGTCGCACCTCGCGGCTTGTTAACTTCCCAGTATATGGGAAGTTCTTGTAATCGCCTCGAAAATCGAAATTGAAATTTTCAACTTTTCTTTACGTTTTGAGGTCTATAGAGTATATATAAAGTGTTTTTAGAAAGGGAGATGTATGTGTGTGTGTGTGTGTGTATATGTACGTTCGTGGACACTTTTTTCTACGAGCATAACTCACGTAAACAAAGTCCGATTGACTTTGTTAAGGTGCCAATCGAAGCGTCTTTGCAATTTTAAGAGCTGATTAGTTTTTGGGATACTTCGGTCGGGGAGGTTCGCTGTTTTGCCCGTTTGAAGGTCATTTCTGTCAGGCGCTATATCTCGCGAACCAAACATACGATTTTTTTAAACAAGGTGTAAATCGACGCGTATTCACGTTTGTGTTATTCTATCAAATTTTTAAAAAAAGCCTTCGAGCGGTTTTCAAAATTTTTAGAAAAAAGTGCAAAAAATTAGGTTTTTTTTCAAAAACAATAAATTTTTAACCTTATTGTCAAGTCTTAGTAATCAATGTTTATAAAATTTATCTACTCCAAACAATGTTCGCAAAAAAATCATCAAAAGTTTTTCTCATGATTACGTAAAAAAATCAATTAAAAATTAAAAATCATTAAAAGTCATCATGATTTACAAGGTCATTTTTATCATTCACTATATCTCACGAACCAGATATAATATTTGCATCATTAAGGTGTCAGTTGACGTGTATTAACATCTTTTTGAAGTTTTCAACATTATAAAAATTCGGTTTAGCCGTTTTTTTAATTTAATAGAAGAAAATGCGAAAAATTATGGTTTTTTTCATAGAAAATTTTTTTTTACCTGATTTGCACAGCACAGTGATCCAGTTTATAAAATTTAGACATTCTCATTAGTTTTTGAAGAGACACCGGCAAAATGTTCTTCCATAATTATGAAAAAGCTAAATTAAAAATGAAAAATCATTCAAAGTTACCATGTAAAGAGGGTTCATACGAGTGCTATTACTTTATATCTTTTATTCTAAAAAAAATGTTGTAAATTCAATCAAAGTTTTAAGATATTTGCATAATTTAAGCAGATTTTTAATAGTTTTTATAGTCTTTTAATTAAAAAAATTGCTTAAATTTTGAAAACCAACAAAAATTTTCAACACCAAAAAGGCCCCCCCGATTGATCCGCGTGAATATTCAATCTGTCCTCATCGACCAAAAACCTTACATAATAAATGGACCCTCCCGTAGACGATATGATTCATATTAACTCATTCCTGTTACTGCTATGAATACCTCTCATTGTTATTACTTATAGTAGTATTATTTTCAAAATTATTATTGTGTTTAATGTTGTTGATGTTTATGTAGATATTACTGGGAAGTAGACAGTGTGGACCTCAAGGGTCGCACCTCGCGGCTTGTTAACTTCCCAGTATATGGGAAGTTCTTGTAATCGCCTCGAAAATCGAAATTGAAATTTTCAACTTTTCTTTACGTTTTGAGGTCTATAGAGTATATATAAAGTGTTTTTAGAAAGGGAGATGTATGTGTGTGTGTGTGTGTGTATATGTACGTTCGTGGACACTTTTTTCTACGAGCATAACTCACGTAAACAAAGTCCGATTGACTTTGTTAAGGTGCCAATCGAAGCGTCTTTGCAATTTTAAGAGCTGATTAGTTTTTGGGATACTTCGGTCGGGGAGGTTCGCTGTTTTGCCCGTTTGAAGGTCATTTCTGTCAGGCGCTATATCTCGCGAACCAAACATACGATTTTTTTAAACAAGGTGTCAATCGACGCGTATTAGCGTTTGTGTTGTTCTGTCGAATTTTTAAAAAAAATCTTCGAGCGGTTTTCAAAATTTTTAGAAAAAAGTGCAAAAAATTAGGTTTTTTTTTCAAAAACAATAAATTTTTAACCTTATTGTCAAGTCTTAGTAATCATTGTTTATAAAATTTATCTACTCCAAATAATGCTCGCAAAAAAATCATCAAAACTTTTTCTCATGATTACGTAAAAAAATAAATTAAAAATAAAAAATCATTAAAAGTCATCATGATTTTCAAGGTCATTTTTATCATTCACTATATCTCACGAACCAGATATAATATTTGCATCATTAAGGTGTCAGTTGACGTGTATTAACATCTTTTTGAAGTTTTTAACATTATAAAAATTCGGTTTAACCGTTTTTTTAATTTAATAGAAGAAAATGCGAAAAATTATGGTTTTTTTCATAGAAAATATTTTTTTACCTGATTTGCACAGCACAGTGATCCAGTTTATAAAATTTAGACATTCTCATTAGTTTTTGAAGAGACACCGGCAAAATGTTCTTCCATAATTATGAAAAAGCTAAATTAAAAATGAAAAATCATTCAAAGTTACCATGTAAAGAGGGTTCATACGAGTGCTATTACTTTATATCTTTTATTCTAAAAAAATTGTTGTAAATTCAATCAAAGTTTTAAGATATTTGCATAATTTAAGCAGATTTTTAATAGTTTTTATAGTCTTTTAATTAAAAAAATTGCTTAAATTTTGAAAACCAACAAAAATTTTCAACACCAAAAAGGCCCCCCCGATTGATCCGCGTGAATATTCAATCTGTCCTCATCGACCAAAAACCTTACATAATAAATGGACCCTCCCGTAGACGATATGATTCATATTAACTCATTCCTGTTACTGCTATGAATACCTCTCATTGTTATTACTTATAGTAGTATTATTTTCAAAATTATTATTGTGTTTAATGTTGTTGATGTTTATGTAGATATTACTGGGAAGTAGACAGTGTGGACCTCAAGGGTCGCACCTCGCGGCTTGTTTTTAACTTCCCAGTATATGGGAAGTTCTTGTAATCGCCTCGAAAATCGAAATTGAAATTTTCAACTTTTCTTTACGTTTTGAGGTCTATAGAGTATATATAAAGTGTTTTTAGAAAGGGAGATGTATGTGTGTGTGTGTGTGTGTGTGTACGTACGTACGTTCGTGGACACTTTTTTCTACGAGCATAACTCACGTAAACAAAGTCCGATTGACTTCGTTAAGGTGTCAATCGAAGCGTCTTTGCAATTTTAAGAGCTGATTAGTTTTTGGGATACTTCGGTCGGGGGGGTTCGCTGTTTTGCCCGTTTGAAGGTCATTTCTGTCAGGCGCTATATCTCGCGAACCAAACATACGATTTTTTTAAACAAGGTGTCAATGGACGCGTATTCACGTTTGTGTTATTCTATCAAATTTTTAAAATAAGCCTTCGAGCGGTTTTCAAATTTTTTAGAAAAAAGTGCAAAAAATTAGGTTTTTTTTCAAAAACAATAAATTTTTAACCTTATTGTCAAGTCTTAGTAATCAATGTTTATAAAATTTATCTACTCCAAACAATGTTCGCAAAAAAATCATCAAAACTTTTTCTCATGATTACGTAAAAAAATCAATTAAAAATTAAAAATCATTAAAAGTCATCATGATTTACAAGGTCATTTTTATCATTCACTATATCTCACGAACCAGATATAATATTTGCATCATTAAGGTGTCAGTTGACGTGTATTAACATCTTTGTGAAGTTTTCAACATTATAAAAATTCGGTTTAGCCGTTTTTTTAATTTAATAGAAGAAAATGCGAAAAATTATGGTTTTTTTCATAGAAAATATTTTTTAACCTGATTTGCACAGCACAGTGATCCAGTTTATAAAATTTATACATTCTCATTAGTTTTTGAAGAGACACCGGCAAAATGTTCTTCCATAATTATGAGAAAGCTAAATTAAAAATGAAAAATCATTCAAAGTTACCATGTAAAGAGGGTTCATACGAGTGCTATTACTTTATATCTTTTATTCTAAAAAAATTGTTGTAAATTCAATCAAAGTTTTAAGATATTATTATAATTTGAGCAGATTTTTAATAGTTTTTATAGTCTTTTAATTAAAAAAATTGCTTAAATTTTGAAAACCAACAAAAATTTTCAACACCAAAAAGGCCCCCCCGATTGATCCGCGTGAATATTCAATCTGTCCTCATCGACCAAAAACCTTACATAATAAATGGACCCTCCCGTAGACGATATGATTCATATTAACTCATTCCTGTTACTGCTATGAATACCTCTCATTGTTATTACTTATAGTAGTATTATTTTCAAAATTATTATTGTGTTTAATGTTGTTGATGTTTATGTAGATATTACTGGGAAGTAGACAGTGTGGACCTCAAGGGTCGCACCTCGCGGCTTGTTTTTAACTTCCCAGTATATGGGAAGTTCTTGTAATCGCCTCGAAAATCGAAATTGAAATTTTCAACTTTTCTTTACGTTTTGAGGTCTATAGAGTATATATAAAGTGTTTTTAGAAAGGGAGATGTATGTGTGTGTGTGTGTGTGTGTACGTACGTACGTACGTACGTACGTACGTTCGTGGACACTTTTTTCTACGAGCATAACTCACGTAAACAAAGTCCGATTGACTTCGTTAAGCTGTCAATCGAAGCGTCTTTGCAATTTTAAGAGCTGATTAGTTTTTGGAATACTTCGGTCGGGGGGGTTCGCTGTTTTGCCCGTTTGAAGGTCATTTCTGTCAGGCGCTATATCTCGCGAACCAAACATACGATTTTTTTAAACAAGGTGTCAATCGACGCGTATTTACGTTTGTGTTATTCTATCAAATTTTTAAAAAAAGCCTTCGAGCGGTTTTCAAAATTTTTAGAAAAAAGTGCAAAAAATTAGGTTTTTTTTCAAAAACAATAAATTTTTAACCTTATTGTCAAGTCTTAGTAATCAATGTTTATAAAATTTATCTACTCCAAACAATGTTCGCAAAAAAATCATCAAAAGTTTTTCTCATGATTACGTAAAAAAATCAATTAAAAATTAAAAATCATTAAAAGTCATCATGATTTACAAGGTCATTTTTATCATTCACTATATCTCACGAACCAGATATAATATTTGCATCATTAAGGTGTCAGTTGACGTGTATTAACATCTTTGTGAAGTTTTCAACATTATAAAAATTCGGTTTAGCCGTTTTTTTAATTTAATAGAAGAAAATGCGAAAAATTATGGTTTTTTTCATAGAAAATATTTTTTAACCTGATTTGCACAGCACAGTGATCCAGTTTATAAAATTTATACATTCTCATTAGTTTTTGAAGAGACACCGGCAAAATGTTCTTCCATAATTATGAGAAAGCTAAATTAAAAATGAAAAATCATTCAAAGTTACCATGTAAAGAGGGTTCATACGAGTGCTATTACTTTATATCTTTTATTCTAAAAAAATTGTTGTAAATTCAATCAAAGTTTTAAGATATTATTATAATTTGAGCAGATTTTTAATAGTTTTTATAGTCTTTTAATTAAAAAAAATTGCTTAAATTTTGAAAACCAACAAAAAATTTCAACACCCCCCCGATTGATCCGAGTGAATATTCAATCTGTCCTCATCGACCAAAACCTTACGTAATCAATGGACCCTCCCGTAGACGATATGATTCATATTAACTCATTCCTGTTACTATTACCTCTCATTGTTGTAATGTTGTTGATGTTTATGTAGATATTACTGGGAAGTTGACCGTGTGGACCTCAAGGGTCGCACCTCGCGGCTTGTTATTTTGCAATTCACTATTTAATTGTCTAAGCAACGCTATTTCACTTTTCAAAACTGTATTATTATTACTTTCAATATTATTTAAAGACACACTGTTTAAAATTTTTTCATGATCATTTCCACTAGATTTTACTTGCGCGTTAATTCTTCTCACTGGAACGCTAAGTGCTACTTCATCTTCTTTTGAGGTTAGGTCGAGGTCCGGATGATCTGGACAAATCCCAAGCACTTTAGTTAGCCGTTTAGCTTCTTTTAATCGACTAAAATGCGACTCGTAGTACGCGTTTTCACAAATTACACAGATAACTGTTGTCACTTTTCGTCTAGTATCACTAATATAGAATTTTTCCTCGGACAGATCTGACAGGGATCCTCCGTCCCCCGCCATAGTGTAAGTGGAGTTCAATTTCAAAGACGACGTATTATTTCAATAGATTGTAATTTGATTTTGAAATGATTTTTCTTGCTGTACCTTATTCGATTTGTGTCTTTTTCGAATTGTTTGAAACTATCTTCTGCATGCGAACCTTATTAAACGGCCACCGAGCTGTATGAAACTAGCCCTCTGAACTGCTATTGAACTGCTTTGAACAGCAATCGAGCTCCATCAAACTGGCCCTCTGAACTGCTATCGAGCTACATCAGACTTGTCCTCTGACCTGCTATTGAACACCTATTGAACTGCCATTAACTTGATTTGAACTGTTGTGAATTGTTATGAACTGGTATTGAACTTCTATTGAAGTGCTATTGAACAGCTATTAACCAGCTTTGGATTGCTTTGAACTGTTATAAACTGGTATTGAACTGTTTTGAGCTGTTAAACTGGTCTTTCAAACTGTTTTTTTAATGATTTTAGCAGATGTAGTCTATTTATAAACTAACTGCTTTGATTCTAAGATTTTGCTTTTTTAGTATTATGAATACGTCAAATTCCTTTCGATATTGACCTTTCTCTAAGGGACTTTCTTCATCAATTACGTAGAACCCACAATACGGATGCTACAGACTGAGTGAATAAACCGTGGAGTTGTAGACAACTAACAGATAGCGTTACTCTTTGGATGTTACACTAGTGAAGTACCAGACAATCGCCGGGACAGACATTAACCTCTTCGAAATTGATTTTCTAATAGAAAAATTATCTGCTATTCGTTTAGACTGCTTCAATTGAGCATCGGACTAAACATGCTGTTGAAGCAAATCATGTTAGTAGAAATTATTCGAAAAGCCTAGTCAAATTGTTCGTCGGTCGCGGAACATTCTTGGACTTGGCAAATATGCCAACTCCCTTCAGATCAAGCTGAAGGTTTTTGGAACCAAATAAACAAGCTGTGAGCTGCGACCCTTGACGTCCACACGGTCAACTTTCCAGTAATATCTATATAGATATTAAAACTATTAAACACAATAATAATTATGGAAATAATACTACTTTAAATAATGACAATATACCTCTCATAAAAGTTATTGGAATTACTTAATATTAATCGTACCATCTACGCGAGCGTCGATTGATTACGCAAGGATTTTGGTGGATTGGTTTGATTTAATATTCACGTGGATCAATCGAAGGGGGGGGGGACAGGTTACAAAGTCTTTTCTACGTTATTTGTTATTTTCAAAAAAATGAATGCAGTTTTTGTTATTACGACAACTGAAGAGATATTGTTGCGTGAAGGCTATTTTGAATAGTTGCGGTCAAAACTACTAGCACTTCGGCATAATCACTGAATTTGTATTTTTTCACGATTTTACATCAATGAAACTAATAATTTTTTCTTAATTTCTGTTGATTCTGAGAAACATTGATTATGCAGTCAAAAAAAGGTTCAATTGCATTTAAAAAGTAAAATATATGTATTACAAATGATGAAGGAAGTAATTGAAATCTTACGAATACAAAAGAAAAAAGCTCTTAAAAACTACATTTTTTTATTTGATGAAAGCTTTTCAAAGCATATGATCTTAAAAAGTGTTGACTAAAAAACATTTTACCATTCAAAACGTTGATTACCACAATTGCAAATTTGATTTGATTTGTATTGGTTTTATAAAATCTAAGCAGTTTTTTCATTAAAGTTAAAACACGGTTCTGTGAAGACTATTAGAAATCTCCACTAATTATGCAAATAATAATAAACTTTGATTGACTTTACAACAATGTCTTTAGAATAAGAGATTTAAGGTATACAAATTCGTATGAACTCTTTTTACATGGTGACTTTGAATGTTTTTTTTTGTTTATTTTAAATTCAATTTGTTTTGAAATCGTGAGAAAATATTTTGCTGGTCTCTCTACAGAAATTGCTAAAAGTTGATAAATTTTATAAACATTTATTATTATGTTAAATTTTTTTAATTACTAATTAATTTTTTTATGAAAAAACACTAATTTTCACTATTTTTTTATTAAATTAAAAAAATGGCTTCAAAGATTTTTTTTAAATTTAAAAACATAATTAAAATGTTAATACGCGTCGATTGATTTTCTAAGATACAAAGATTATATTTGGTTCTCGAGATATAATAAAGGGTTGTCCAATAAGACGTTTCATTTTGAATAACCCGCTATCTGGGCAGTTGTAACTTTTGAAGCTGTCATCTTTTGACATTTGACAAGTAAAAACTACGCCATTATTAAAAATGGAACGATATACGCTTCAACAACGCATTGAAATTTTAAAAATTCACTTCAGAAATGTTGAAAATTTTGCAGTCACAGTTCGCAAAACTAAAGCACGTTTTGATCGTCGTCAAGCACCTTCTCGGCCGGCAATAGTGAAACTGGTAGAAAAATTTGAGCTTTTGCGTCGCTCAAGAACAACTGCGAATATTGCTGCTGTAACCCATAGTGTTGACGAAAACCCAGGTTTGTCGATTCCTCGTCGATATTTGGAATTAGGCATTCCACAAACGACATTACACCGTATTTCGCATAAAGACTTAGGTCTGAAGGCTTTTAAAGTTTAGATACCACAAGAACTCAAGCCGGTCGATCACCAGCGACGTCGTATATTCGCCGATTGGGTCTTTGAAATGCATGAAAATGATCCAGATTTTCATCGAAAAATCATATTCAGTAATGAGGCCCATTTTCACCTCGGAGGCTACGTGAATTAGCAGAATACTCGAATTTGGGGCTCGGAAAATCCAAGAATTATTGTTTAAAAGCCTCTCTATCCTCAACGTTTCACTGTTTTGTGCGGATTTTGGGCTGGCGGTGTGATTGGACCTTTATTCGAAAATGAGGCTGGCGTACCTGTTATGGTGGATGGATTGCGCTACCGAGCTATGATTAATGACGTTTTATGGCAGACATTGGAAGATATTGATGTGCATGGCGTTTGTTCTCGACAAAACGGCGCTATGTGCCGTACAAGCAACGAAACCATCGCAATTTCGCAAGAAAAGTTTTCTGACCGTGTTATTTCTCGAAGAGGTGATCACAATTGGCCACCGAGATCTTGTGATTTAACACAGTAAGGCTTTTTTCTTTGAAACCACCTGGAAGATAAGGTCTATGTCAATGCTCCACAATCAATTCAAGACCTTAAAGATGGAATTCGTGAAAATATCGAGGACATACAGCCGCAAATGTGCTAATTGGTCATGGAAAATTTCATGAAAAGGATATGTTGCTGCAAGCGTAGTTGTGCGGGCCATTTGAATGATATCGTCTTCCATTGTTAATGACATACCTTCGTCTTTACAATGAAATAAACATCCATTGGTTTCTCTTAAAAAAATACTGTTTTTTTTTTAAATATTGAAATGAAACTTCTTATTGGAAAACCTTATAAATGACATAAATGACCATGAAGGTCATGATGACTTTTAATGATTTTTTCTATTTGTTCGCATATTTTCTAAGTACATTCAACCCGCGCATTCCCAGGTATGCAACGACCATGCATCTGAGGGAATGCCCAGGTTGAATACCCGCGCGAGCAATGTAATGTGCAAGCGTGCACATTATCCAATTTCCGTTCGTACTTTCGCTGACCCACTTCTGTTTGTATCTGTACTTTAGACTAACGAATATTGACCTGCCAGCGGCATTGTGCTGACAGGTCAATTATTGATCTATAAATTAAAGAAATTGACGCCGCTCGCTGGAGTCAATCAAACCAAGCACAGCGTAAATTGTGTGTTTTCATTTGTCTTTCCGATATATTCCTCTTTTCGTTTTACAGCGTAGGTATATCGCTCTACAATTTAAGGATTGTAGAGTTAATTCAGCCTTAAATATCACGATATAATTTAAGGATTATAGCGAGGTTTAAGGTACCTGCAATCACTATAATTTGAGGATTATAGTGCATCTAGGGTATCTGCGCCCCATCACCAGTGGCAGATATTCCAACATTGGTCCGTCGAGGCGGATCTTATCCCGGCGCAATATTAGCGACGAGAATTTAACGTCGCAAACCTAGTGTTTTGAGTTCAGTGTCGTGTGTGTTTATCAAATAGTGGGCAAATTCTCGCTTCACGATGGCTACAAGTGGAAGTATCGAAAATGCCAATGCTATCGAAACTCAGCGACATAACCTGGAAGAACTGCAAAGGTTTATTAAAAACCACAAGAAGGACTCCAAAGCTCGATACAGCAAGGAGTATTTCGAGTTAAAGGCTGATACTTTGGCTAGCAAATGGCAAGCATGCGAAGAGTGTCACTACAGGATCAAGTTGAGCATGGCTGGCGATGCTAAAAAACTCATCGATTCCATGACTGAATTCGAGGCAGCTGTGGTGTTGCACGATGAATATGCGGTCATCTTCAGATCGCGACTGAAGGAGTATGATGGTTCATCTAGAGATACAGGATCACAAGGACCTGCCGCAACCCAGTTCAGCAATGAAGCGGATCTGCCGTTAGAGCGCATCAAGATCCCTCATTTTCATGGGAATTACGCAAATTGGGCGTCGTTTCAAGACCTTTTCTCCACTTTGGTTTATAAAAGTGAGAGAATTAGTGCTGTGCAAAAGATGCATTATCTGCGGGCATCAGTGTCGGGCGAAGCCGAACAGCTCATAAAGCATTTGAGTATTACGGGCAGCAACTACGAGGCGGCTTGGGCGTTGATGTGCAAAAGGTATGACAACAAGCGCGTAACTCCAACGCACTGATGAAACTGTTTTGTGACATTAAGCCTACAAGTTCTAGTAACGCCAGTGGCGTTAAAAATATGCTCAACTTAACGAATGAAGTTTTGAATGGTATGCAAACCGTAGCAGGAAATTTGGGCGATGTAATGCTTACTTATCGCCTGCAGCAACGCTTAGATGGGGAAACTTCTCTCGAATGGCAGAAGCACATTGGGGCTTCGTACGAGATTCCGACAATACCGCAGTTTGTGGAGTTTCTCACACAACGTCTAGTGATCCTAGAAGCCACAACAAGCACGGAGAAACGCCCGAAATATGGCGTTCATGTCGCGGAAGTCAGCAGGACTGACTAATGTGAAGTTTGTAAGGGTAGTCATGGTGTGCTGCAGTGCTCCAAGATTCGTGAGGCCAATGTAAGAAATCGAGTCGAATTGGTTAAAAAGCACAAACTATGCTTCAACTGTTTGCGCAGCGATCATGCCGTATCGACATGCCCATCAAATAAGCGATGCAGATCTTGCAACAAAAAGCACCATAGCTTATTGCATATTGAACAACTGTCAGAGGAGATAAAATCTCTGAATTCAAATCCTTCAACTTCGGCTCTCAACGCCGTCACTAAGAAAGACGAAGCTCATTCTGTGGTGTTACTAGCTACAGCTTTCATTGAAGTGAAGACAATTTATGGAACGTTTTTGCCACTGAGAGCTTAAATTGATCAGGGATCGCAACGATCTTTCATTACTGAGTCGGCAGTTCAACAGTTAAGATTGAAGCGCAAATTCTCCAAGGTTGATATCCATGGTATAAGCAGCCAACGAACTTCAGCTCGAGGAATCGTTAATATAGAGTGCAAACAAAGGGGATCAACTGACTATCTGCGATTCGATTTACTTATACTCGCCAAAATAACAGGTGAAATTCCTCAATGCGAAGTGAGCCAATTTACTATGGACAACAGACTCGATCTCGCTGATCAGAAGTACTACAAGCCAGGTCCTATTGATATACTTCTAGGAGCCGATGCATACGGAAACTTCGTTTTACCCGAGCTGAAGATGATTTCCAACAGCCAACTGGTTACTCAGAACACCAGATTTGGTTGAATCATGTCAGGCCCTATCGACACCCGAACCCCGCCGAGAATTCATGTCGCCATGGTCAGCACTCAAGAGCTGAGTGACAGCCTAAAGAAGTTTTGGGAATTAGAAGAAGTAGCTTCATCCGAGCAGTTAAGCCCCGAGCAGGCAGATTGCGAAGTTCATTTCGCCCAAACCACTCGCCGAGACGCGGATAGTGGAAGATATACTGTGCGTCTTCCGTTCAAGGCAGAGACAAAGCCCGGTGAGGCATTGGCCTCCAACATGAAGGATGCAATATTAAGGTGGCAGCAAGTTGAAAGGAAATTAGAATTGAATCTTGGCCTAAAGGCGCAATACAACGAATTCCTACAATAGTACTTAGATTTAAGGCACATGGAAGAAGTTCAAACCAATGCAATTTATGAACAACCCACCTATTATCTGCCTCATCACGCTGTAATCAAGGAAAGCAGCACAACCACTAAAGTGCGAGTTGTTTTTGATGCGTCACATCGTACGTCTACTGGAAGGTCGTTAAATGACTTGCTTATGATGGGGCCCACTATTCAAAATGATCTTGTTTCGATCCTTCTCAAATGGCGGCTTCATAAAGTAGCTATAAATGGCGACATCGAGAAAATGTACAGACAAGTAAAAATTAATCCCAGAGATCGCAACTATCTAAGAATAGTCTGAAGACCAGTCACTCTAGGACCAATTAAGCAATACCGCTTGAATACCGTCACTTATGGTACGGCGTACGCATCCTATCAAGCGGTCAAGGTGCTCCAAAGATTAGCTCAGGATGAGCAATTCAAGCACGAGCAGGCTTCCGAAGTGGCTCTGAGCGATTTCTATGTGGACGATGTACTCACCGGTGCTAATGATATAAGGCTACAAAAAAGCGTCACCAGGTTACTGGCAGCTGGAGGTTTTAGCATCCGCAAGTGGTCTTCAAACTGTCCACAGGTATTGGATTCAATACCCGAAAAGGACCGCGCTCTTCCAGGTCCTATCTAAATAAACTTTGAGAATTCAATTAAAACTTTGGGCCTTCAATGGAATCCACTTCTAGACGTTTTCACCTTTAGCATATCGCTACCTGAGCTTAAAAAAGGAAAGGTGACGAAAAGGCTAGTAGCATCAAGCATTGCCAAGCTTTTCGATCCTCTGCGTTGGCTACAGCCCTCTATCGTCATAGGAAAGATATTATTACAAAGGCTGTGGCTCGTTAAAGTCGATTGGGATAACCAGCTCCCAGAGGACATTATTGATGATTGGAAGAAATATCTATCTGACTGCTGTGCTCTTGGAATCATCAACATTCCTCGTTTTGTTGGATACACAGCCAAAGAAAAGGTGGAACTGCATGGTTCCAGCGATGCATCAACGGATGCCTTTGCAGCTGCAATATATTTGAAGGTGATCAATTCCCTGAACGAGGTTAGAGTTCACCTGCTGACATCGAAGACTAAAGTGGCCCCACTAAAGGTGCAAAGCATTCCTCGACTGGAGTTGTGCGGGGCCGTATTACTGTCCAAACTGATGCGAAAAGTCAAAAAAACGTTACATATGAATGATGCAACGGAAACTTATTATTGGACTGACTCGACCATTGTCTTAGCTTGGTTGTCCGAACATCCAAGTAAGTGGAAAACATATGTAGCAAACAGAGTGAGCGAAATTCATTCACACGCTAAAGCATCCCAATGGCGGCACGTGGAATCGCAGTACAATCCAGCTGACTGCACTTCGCGAGGCTTAGCCCCATCAAAACTCATCAATTATGAGCTATGGTGGAAGGGACCGGAGTGGTTGCACTTTCCTAAATTGGAATATAACTGCGAACAATCTAGAGAAGAAAGAGCCCAAAGTACATCTTACTACTTATGAATCGGGTGAAATACCACCATCGCTGAAGGATGCCTGTTCCAATCTTCGGGCTCCACCCACAGCATCAATCTTATCGAAATACTCGAACTAACAAAAGATCATTTGTGTAGTCGCATATTGCCTTAGATTCAAGTATCGTGATAGGCATCCAAGGTTTTTGTCCTCCCAGGAGTTACAGGGAGCGAAGCTAACCTGTGCTCGCCTATCGCAGCAAGCTTCTTTCCAAGAGGAAGTGCGACGATTGCATCGCCGTCAGCCGATACCACCTACGTCAAAATTGCTACCATTAGCTATATATCTCGACGCTGAAGGGATAATCAGGGTAGGTGGACGGTTGCAGAACGCCGATATTAGCGATTCAAGAAAGCATCCCATTATTATCAGTGCGACTTGTCCGCTGGCCCTTTTATAGTAAGGGCTTTTCATCTCCGAGCCCTCCACGGCAGCAATCAGATTACAGTAGCAGCTATTCGAGATCAGTTTTGGATACCTCAAGTTCAAAAACTGGTAAAAAGCTGCATTCACAAATGCATGTTATGTTTTAAATCAAATTCCAAGCCGCTAACACAGATTATGGGAGCGTTGCCCAAGGAGAGAGTAACTCCATCAAGGGCGTTCATTAAGGTAGGATTAGATTTTGCTGGACCCATCCGCATAAAATGGTCCTCTGGAAGGGGTTCCAAATCGACAAAATCCTACATAGCATTGTTTATCTGCATATCCACGAAGGCAATGCATCTAGAGGTGGTCAGTGATCTTACCAGCAAATCATGCATTGCCGCAATAAAGCGATTTGTGTACAGGAGAAGGCTATGTAGTGACATATACAGCGATTGTAGCACCAACTTTGTTGGAGCTAGTAAGGAAATTAAAGCACAGTTTGAGCAGCTGAAGGGATCCACGCAGGCATATCTTGCCAAAGAGCAAATCAACTGGCACTTCAACCCACCAGCCAGTCCGCATTTCGGAGGTTTGTGTGAAGCTGGAGTGAAGTCAGTAAAACTTCATCTAACCAAAACCATTGGACAAATTTTGTTGAACATAGAAGAGATGTATACGGTTTTGACTCAGATCGAAGCAGTGTTAAACAGTCGCCCTCTCGTGCCATTATCTAGCGACATCAACGAAGTGCAAACTCTGACACCAGGACATTTTCTTATTGGACAATCATTGATATCTCTTCCTCAGGAACCTATCAGTGAAGATGTCAGCCTCCTAACAAAATGGCGCCTTACCACTGCTTCAGTCCAAAACTTCTGGAAAAGTTGGTCTACCGAATACCTCTCAAGGCTCCAAAACAGACCCAAATGGATGCAAGCCCATGAGAACATACGCGTCGGACAGCTAGTGCTTGTCAAAGGTGAAAATTATCCTACAGCTAAATGGTCTTTAGCAAGGATAATTAAAACACATCCGGGCAAAGACGGTCTAGTGAGAGCCGTGATGATTAGTCTCAATGGACGCCTAACTGAACGTCCAATCGTCAAGATATGCCCATTGCCCATACCCACTTCAGAGAAAGAAACTTCGAAGCAATTTGAACAGACGGCAGAAACCGGCGAATCAGAACCAAGCAAGAAACAACCTGCCGTGCCCGTAGAAGACACAACGACGCGACACAGTCCATCTAGATCTGTGAGAGACGCTCGTTCGTACTCAAGTCTGCTTATGTTCCTGCTCGTAGTCTGTTCTGTTCCCTTTGCGAAATCTGCCAATCACACCTCTGGTGTGAGCCACACTCCAGTTAATAGCGGATTTGTTGTGGAACATATCGGAACCGCCCATTTAAACCGCGGCTCTCTACAAATTCACGTTAGGATTGCATGGGCTGATATGCAAGAGGATAAAGGAAACGTTCAAAAGGCTCTTGATAATTTGACTCAGCTATGTCGCACTAGTCTCACTTACTCTGATAGAGTACCTTGCGAGGATCTTATACAGCATGTATCTACCATCAATGACGATATTATACATAAGATACATACACTGCATTTCGTCCGGAGCAGGCAAAGGCGTGGTCTTCATGACGGAAGTGCAAAGCAAGTATGCAGCCATACTCAATGTCGTCTCCAATGGCAGGCGCATTTTAGATCTAGTACAGCCTGCAGAATTGATGGCAATAATCAACCAAACAGAATCTGCTCTCGCAACGTCATTGAAAGTGTCGCATTTTCCTCTGAACGAGGTTGCAGTCCATTTCGAACAAAATGCGTGTTACATCATTGGTCACCTGCAAATAATCGATCAGCAGCGCTATGAGCTGATAAAAACGACAACGATCCCACACTCTCTTCTCAATCGCACGTATGCCGTATACGAAATATCAGCGAATATTCTTGGAGTAGACTTTCATGGTCAAACCTACTTCGAAATTACCGAAGATGAGCTACGAGAAGCACAAAGTATCTCAAACCAAACGTACGTGGTACTGCCCAGCACCTTATTTGATTTAAGGAATAAGCCACATTGCATCATTAAGGAGCTTTACAACTTGTATGAAGGAAGTAATTGCACAACCCGGACTTTCGCTCTATGTCCGGATATTAACGTAATTTGGAAAAAATTATATGCTAGGAACAAATGGTTGTTCGTGGCTCCGCACGCGGTGCCAGCTCATGTCGTTTGCGAAGGATCTCGCGAAGAGATTCTCCTCCGCAGCA
The DNA here is from genome assembly GCA_963942545.1 of Oxycera nigricornis. Taxonomy (NCBI): domain Eukaryota; kingdom Metazoa; phylum Arthropoda; class Insecta; order Diptera; family Stratiomyidae; genus Oxycera; species Oxycera nigricornis. The sequence goes on along the minus strand of OZ012663.1, from coordinate 58,111,234 downwards.
CTGGCTTACTGTCTGTATCACTGGGCTGCACATTGAAAACACACGATCACATTCTCATCCCGGAACGCGAACGCCGTGGTGATGTTATCCAGATATCCACCAAACAGAAAGAAATCCCGCTATCAGTGAAGCATAAACGAGCCCCCATACTTACAAGGGTCAACATCATCAAGGCATCCGAAGGCTACTCAGCACTCATTGACGAAGCCCAACGAACTTTCGATGAGCATCTAGAAGCGATCTGGAAGCCACATCACATAACTTTAATTTCATCTAGTGTCATATCAATTATAATCTTTGCAATTGTAATTATTGTATTGCTATATCTATGTCATGTCAAAAAGGGAAAGTGTAACAATAGGACGATCACGCGATGGTACGAACAGGATGAAACTCCAAAGCTCCAAACTCCGGAACCAAATTAAACAAGCCGCGAGGTGCGACCCTTGAAGTCCACACTGTCTACTTCCCAGTAATATCTACATAAACATCAACAACATTAAACACAATAATAATTTTGAAAATAATACTACTATAAGTAATAACAATGAGAGGTATTCATAGCAGTAACAGGAATGAGTTAATATGAATCATATCGTCTACGGGAGGGTCCATTTATTATGTAAGGTTTTTGGTCGATGAGGACAGATTGAATATTCACGCGGATCAATCGGGGGGGCCTTTTTGGTGTTGAAAATTTTTGTTGGTTTTCAAAATTTAAGCAATTTTTTTAATTAAAAGACTATAAAAACTATTAAAAATCTGCTTAAATTATGCAAATATCTTAAAACTTTGATTGAATTTACAACAATTTTTTTAGAATAAAAGATATAAAGTAATAGCACTCGTATGAACCCTCTTTACATGGTAACTTTGAATGATTTTTAATTTTTAATTTAGCTTTTTCATAATTATGGAAGAACATTTTGCCGGTGTCTCTTCAAAAACTAATGAGAATGTCTAAATTTTATAAACTGGATCACTGTGCTGTGCAAATCAGGTTAAAAAATATTTTCTATGAAAAAAACCATAATTTTTCGCATTTTCTTCTATTAAATTAAAAAAACGGCTAAACCGAATTTTTATAATGTTGAAAACTTCAAAAAGATGTTAATACACGTCAACTGACACCTTAATGATGCAAATATTATATCTGGTTCGTGAGATATAGTGAATGATAAAAATGACCTTGAAAATCATGATGACTTTTAATGATTTTTAATTTTTAATTGATTTTTTTACGTAATCATGAGAAAAAGTTTTGATGATTTTTTTGCGAACATTATTTGGAGTAGATAAATTTTATAAACATTGATTACTAAGACTTGACAATAAGGTTAAAAATTTATTGTTTTTGAAAAAAAATCTAATTTTTTGCACTTTTTTCTAAAAATTTTGAAAACCGCTCGAAGACTTTTTTTAAAAATTCGACAGAACAACATAAACGCTAATACGCGTCGATTGACAGCTTGTTTAAAAAAATCGTATGTTTGGTTCGCGAGATATAGCGCCTGACAGAAATGACCTTCAAACGGGCAAAACAGCGAACCTCCCCGACCGAAGTATCCCAAAAACTAATTAGCTCTTAAAATTGCAAAGACGCTTCGATTGGCACCTTAACCAAGTCAATCGGACTTTGTTTACGTGAGTTATGCTCGTAGAAAAAAGTGTCCACGAACGTACGTACGTACGTACGTACACACACACATACATCTCCCTTTCTAAAAACACTTTATATATACTCTATAGACCTCAAAACGTAAAGAAAAGTTGAAAATTTCAATTTCGATTTTCGAGGCGATTACAAGAACTTCCCATATACTGGGAAGTTAATAATGGTTATTATGATTAAGAAAAGAGGTTCTTGGCGGGCGGTATGTTCGCATATTTTCTAAGTACATTCAACCCGCGCATTCCCAGGTATGCAACGACCATGCATCTGAGGGAATGCCCAGGTTGAATACCCGCGCGAGCAATGTAATGTGCAAGCGTGCACATTACCCAATTTCCGTTCGTACTTTCGCTGACCCACTTCTGTTTGTATCTGTACTTTAGACTAACGAATATTGACCTGCCAGCGGCATTGTGCTTACAGGTCAATTATTGATCTATAAATTAAAGAAATTGACGCCGCTCGCTGGAGTCAATCAAACCAAGCACAGCGTAAATTGTGTGTTTTCATTTGTCTTCCCGATATATTCCTCTTTTCGTTTTACAGCGTAGGTATATCGCTCTACAATTTAAGGATTGTAGAGTTAATTCAGCCTTAAATATCTCAATATAATTTAGGGATTATAGCGAGGTTTAAGGTACCTGCAATCACTATAATTTGAGGATTATAGTGCATCTAGGGTATCTGCGCCCCATCACCAGTGGCAGATAATCCAACACTTTTTAATTTAATTTTTTTAGTAATCATGAAAAAAAATTTGGTGTTTTTTTCACAAAAACTGTTTGGAGTATATAAATTATATAAACATTGATTACTGCGTCTTTAAAATCGGGTTAAAAATTTGATGTTTTTGAAAAAAAAAACCAATTTTTTGCATTTTTTTTTCCAAAAAATTCAAAAACGGCTGCAACGATTTCTTTAAAAACTTGACAGAATCTGGTAAATGTCAATACGCATTGATTGACACCTTGATGAAGCAAATAGTACGTTTTGTCCGCGAGATATATCGCATGACAGGGTGAAAACAGCAAATCCCCCGACCGAAGTGTCCAAATCTAATCAGCTCTTAAAATTGCAAAGACGCTTCGATCGACATTGTTTACGTGAGTTATGCTCGTAGAAAAACTGTCCGCAAACGCGCGTACGTACGTACATACACACACATACATACTTCTTTCTAAAAACACTTAAAATATACTCGTAAGACCTCAAAACGTAAAGAAATGTTGAAAATTTCAATTTTCGAGGCGATTACAATAAGTTCCCATATACTGGGAAGTTCAAAACGATGTTCCTCCAAATTCATGCAGATTACTCCCGATCCTCTTGCTAGTTTCAACGTCTATCGTCGGAAACTGTGATGTATATATATTCAATGGTATAAACACTTAGTCGCCTAGTTTATGTGAAAAGTCCCGCCAAAGTGATTCGGCTGCTGAACCTTGTGCAAGTAATGCTTCGTATCTAGTCCATTGTGGCTCATAAACTTCAGACATTGCATCTGTTAGAGATTTGGAAGCCAATTGAACGGCTCGAAAGCATATGACATGAGTAGTTGCTAGACTCTTTTTTCAGCTTAGTGGCATTATTTTATTGCTGTTGAAATTGTTTAAATGCTCATCGAATATCTCATCTGCTGTCCGGTCCACTTTCCCCATGTTGTGAAGTAACTTTTCCTTCCTTAGATAATCTTCAGGTTACATACAGTTTACAACTATTTCCTGGTTTTATTCTAAAGTAATTATTGGTTAAAGGCGTGGTGATTGGAAGGGAAGAGTAACTTCATTCAGGAGGTTTTCCTTTTTCTTTGTAACCTGCTAATCTCAAGGCATTCCAGGTAGTCTGACTTTTTCCCCTTGCTTATTTTATGAAGGATATTAAAATTGTAAATGGTAAAAAATGATCTGACCTGACCCTTATAAAGATTTTATTTGTTTTAAGCGAATATTTTTTTCAATGCGTGTATATTTTCATTGTTGTAACATATATTCACAGTTTCCTGTTTTTAATAAAAAAATTTTTTTTCCATTTATACTCACAATGTTATAATGCCCCTTAGCAGATGTTCTAATTCCATCTTTCTTATTAAATCTAAAAAAATCTATAACGAGGATTACTACTTCCTGAAGGATAGGATGCCGTTGGCTCAGCTGAAATTCGCACGTCGTAAAAGGAAAAATTGGATTGTGGAAAAATAGGGATTCCCCCTGGAGAGAATCATTCTGCAATCTCGATAAATTCGCTTAAAACCAGGAATGAAATAGTTTTGCATTTTCCCGCGTCTTAGAAGTGTATAAATTTATATAACAAAGGAAAAGAAAACAAAAAAAAATTGTTAATAAAATTTGGTCGTTCATACCTTCTTTTTAACTTCCCAGTATATGGGAAGTTCTTGTAATCGCCTCGAAAATCGAAATTGAAATTTTCAACTTTTCTTTACGTTTTGAGGTCTATAGAGTATATATAAAGTGTTTTTAGAAAGGGAGATGTATGTGTGTGTGTGTGTGTGTGTACGTACGTACGTACGTACGTACGTTCGTGGACACTTTTTTCTACGAGCATAACTCACGTAAACAAAGTCCGATTGACTTCGTTAAGGTGCCAATCGAAGCGTCTTTGCAATTTTAAGAGCTAATTAGTTTTTGGGATACTTCGGTCGGGGGGTTCGCTGTTTTGCCCGTTTGAAGGTCATTTCTGTCAGGCGCTATATCTCGCGAACCAAACATACGATTTTTTTAAACAAGGTGTCAATCGACGCGTATTGACATTTTTGTTCTTCTATCAAATTTTTAAAAAAAGCCTTCGAGCGGTTTTCAAAATTTTTAGAAAAAAGTGAAAAAAATTAGGTTTTTTTTCAAAAACAATAAATTTTTAACCTTATTGTCAAGTCTTAGTAATCAATGTTTATAAAATTTATCTACTCCAAACAATGTTCGCAAAAAAATCATCAAAACTTTTTCTCATGATTACGTAAAAAAATCAATTAAAAATTAAAAATCATTAAAAGTCATCATGATTTACAAGGTCATTTTTATCATTCACTATATCTCACGAACCAGATATAATATTTGCATCATTAAGGTGTCAGTTGACGTGTATTAACATCTTTGTGAAGTTTTCAACATTATAAAAATTCGGTTTAGCCGTTTTTTTAATTTAATAGAAGAAAATGCGAAAAATTATGGTTTTTTTCATAGAAAATATTTTTTAACCTGATTTGCACAGCACAGTGATCCAGTTTATAAAATTTATACATTCTCATTAGTTTTTGAAGAGACACCGGCAAAATGTTCTTCCATAATTATGAAAAAGCTAAATTAAAAATGAAAAATCATTCAAAGTTACCATGTAAAGAGGGTTCATACGAGTGCTATTACTTTATATCTTTTATTCTAAAAAAATTGTTGTAAATTCAATCAAAGTTTTAAGATATTATTATAATTTGAGCAGATTTTTAATAGTTTTTATAGTCTTTTAATTAAAAAAAATTGCTTAAATTTTGAAAACCAACAAAAATTTTCAACACCAAAAAGGCCCCCCCCCCGATTGATCCGCGTGAATATTCAATCTGTCCTCATCGACCAAAACCTTACGTAATCAATGGACCCTCCCGTAGACGATATGATTCATATTAACTCATTCCTGTTACTATTACCTCTCATTGTTGTAATGTTGTTGATGTTTATAAAGATATTACTGGGAAGTTGACCGTGTGGACCTCAAGGGTCGCACCTCGCGGCTTGTTCCTTTTGAGTTATCATCATATTTAAGAACTTATTATCGCAGGACTATTGTTTTCTTTTGCGCGTTGACACGGAAACGGCGGTTAAGCAAGCAGATTTTAGACAGAAAGAACCAATTATGCAACAAGCATACAAACTGACTGACAAAGTGACTTTTTGAATTTTAATGGGACGTCCAAAGTCTTATGAAAATTATGTTTACACCAAAACGGAAATTTTGCTTCTTAGAAGCCCATTAGGCTACATATAAGCCTCATCGCTGAAAATGATTTAAAAGTAAATTTACTGACCATATGACGTAAACGATGATCCATTGGGTTCAATTGCATCATTGGAATTTAGTCCAAAATATTTTCTAAACATTTTCCTTGAACTAGACAGGCTGAAGTCAAGTTGCTGAGAACGACGTCGAATCGATAAATTTGGATCGTCTGTTACAATGCCTTCCATGGCAGCGGACAGCTGTCGTAGTTTGCAATGTACAAGATTGTGCTAGATAAGCATTGTAAAATAGAGTATATGGAGATATTAGTTTTCCATCGCATTGTATATGTGCTCTTCAGATGGAAAATTATCAGCAACATAAATTGGACGAAGTACTTAATAAGTTTTGCGCACAAAATCCGAATGTCGGACTCAAAATTTCCACTGTTTTGAGATGTTGTCGGGGTAGAAGCTATTGTAGGTAATTTTGCAAAGTAAATGAAACATATTATCAAAAGGACAGCAAAATTGAATAGCTAAAATGACATATATAACTATTGTAAGTTCCTACCTTAAAACCAACTTCTAGATGAGATTTTTATTGTTTCTAACGATTTTCTGGACTTCTCTGGTCAGACCGGTCGCAACGATGATTATCAGACATTTAAACCTATACATAACATTGTTCTACCTGAACGAAATCAACTATCGTCACATTTTCTGCCACTACACAAAGTTAAACATATTCATCCACCAATTAATTCTACACTCATCGAATATCAAAACTGATTGCAGCAACAATTTTAAAATAAACGGCCATCATATTTCCAGCTTCTGCAACCCAATAAGCATTAGTACACACTTCATACTACCATCGTAATCAATAAGGTCTACTAACTCAATCAGTCAGTCATTTCCTACCAAAACATAATAAATCTCACTGTCATGAAATTGAAATACATGCAAAGTGTTGAATCTAAATTAGAAATGACTGCCAAAAATATAAAACTGTGAAATTTAACAGTTGAAGTGACTATTTAAAGTTTTATACCTCTTTAATAAAACATTTTGAACATGGTTCTTTTATTTTGGTAGCCAGTTTATATTAATTAATAAAAACCAAAAAAGGTTGCCACAACAGTAATTCGGATAACGTCTACCACTGCACCGCAGTCGATCCTGGCAACGGTTTGGACAGTCCCACCCGGCTTATACTCGCGAAGAGGGGTGTGAGAATATATTGCTACCAAAGGGCACCATCTGTTTCTGCGCCGGGACTGCCCTGTCCGTGAATCCGGAAACGGAAACAGGATTCGCGACGACCCAAAACCACTGACCTATTGAGGGATTTCAAGAAAATGGATCGCAACCAAGAGACTGACATGACGTTCGCTTCGCCACTTCACACAAATCACCAATCTCATTAAATGAACTGTTTTATTTGTTTAAAACCTAGCTTATTCTCTTACCTATACTTATGTCTACTTACAATTCTGCCTTAACCTTATGCCAGTGGCAGTTTCCTAGCTCCATTCGCTTAAATCCTGTTTCCCCTCATCCGATATCACCGACTCAACGCTCTAAACAGATTTCGCGACTCAAAGACTTTCACCACTCCAACACTTTGCCATTCAACGACTTTTGCCACTCAAAGACTTCGCCACTTAAAGACTTTCGCCACTCCCAGACTTTAGCCACTCAAGACTTCGCCGTTGAATTCCGTTTCCCAAAGTGAGCCTTTTTTGTGTCCCCACTACACCGAACAGACCCTCCAGCTGTTTATTCGTCGATATTTACGGGATCTCCCCGATCCCGTTTGTTGCATCGGCGGTCAACGGCCGAGTTTGCTGAACTCGTTGACGCTTCCATTGGCTTTGAACCTGTTTTGTGCCGATTCTCGATGCACGTCAGTGGGCGATCTAAGCTCTGTGCTCGGCCTCTACGATTAGCTACAGTATTGCACTTGGTTGAGACTGTGCTGCTGTGTGTTTGAAGGCGGCCTTTGGGCAGATACACTGCGAGCTGGCAATGGAGGACCGCTGTGTAGATGAATCATCGTAGCCATGGGGTAGCGTGAAGATCGCATTGGCGGTGACCTGAGTGGTTCCATTGATGAATTGTAGCGATGAGTTCTAATGGTTGGTCAAGACGGCACGGACGCAGTTCAACCGTTCACGATAACATTTCTGACTACTCAACCATCTTATCTACTTATCCAGATAGAGAAAAGCAAAATTTGAAATTTTAAAAATTAAGCAAAAATAAAAACCCCTCCATTGGGAACATCATTACAGTAGCTGACAATTTTTTTAAAATAAAAAAAGTCAAGTGACTAGCAATATTCAAATTTGTAAGGTGCCGTGGATGTGCAGCACTTGCACCTGCATTTGAGTGTTTATCCAAAAAAACGATTAAACAAGAAAGCTTAGGTATATTCCTTTAATATTATCTTATTCTCCTAGAGACTATGTTGAATTTTTTTGACTTTACACTTATATTTGCCAATATTCGCCACAAAATTTTGAAAGATGTGTTAATTCGAATATCACGAGACAATGAGAAGTCATACATTTTTCAGCAATTCACAAATCAATCATGGGTCACTCATTGTTTACCAATCATAAGGTTGCCTCAAATGAAAACGATGACATTCTAAACACACTTCATGTACATATGAATAATATTAACATAATAATGATGCCAATCACAAATGTTTACTACACTTGCTATCAATTCGCTTCAATGGACTTGAGAGAAATCCGTGAATTTGTGCGCAACATAGTCTAAGTATAAACATCAAACCTAGAGTAAAAAGTGGACTTTCAATTTTCAAAGCTTTGGGTAATTTCATATTCTGTTCTGCTTAACACGTGTATTTTCTACGATTGTTTAGCTGTGACCCGTCTTAAATTTCTCTTGAAAAACAACATGAGGCTAAATGTGAAAAAAGTATCCCTTTTTCAGGGGCAACCCTCTTGTTTCCGTTTCTAAGCTCGCAAGCAATAAAACGAGGGAAAGTACATGACGAAATTTTTTTATGTGGAATTCGGAAAATGTTTTGTGGCGAGGCCACAATTGTATGTCAGCAATTTGTATACGTATACACGCCGCGACCGGATTTGTGGACGAAAACATGTGTACCGATGTAAATTATAACACTAATATGCATGGAAAACTACACATGGTGAATTATTATATCAAAGTGGTGGCAACATATATCTAGTATCCACGACATCTATTCTTTATGCTATGGTACATAGTACAGTGCGGCAAACATTTATGATGTACGAGTAAGTCAACTTATTAGATTTTGGCTAGATACATGCTGATAGTTTGAATATACTCTGTGCTAAGATGCAGATATGTCAATCGAACAAAAAATTTATATTATCTCTGCTTGACTTAAAGTTGCAATATTTTGACTGTTATTTTAAACTTTTCAAACATACGCAAGTGGGCACTTTTGAAATTATCCGATGTAAATTGTAGGTATTTTTACAAACAAACAAATTTAACGCCAGTAAACGGATCTACTCGACTCTGGCCTGCATTCTTGAAAAAAGCGAAGCTCATAAGCACACTTTTTTGAATAAATGGGGCTATATTATACTACCTACTACTTTTTCATAAAAAAACACATTTCTTCATCAAAAATCTATTCACATATGTATCGTCACTGAAGTTCACTGAAGGGAGTGCATGTCATTTGACAGTATCATCAACTATTGCCTTAGCTTACAGGTGATCAAGCGTTTAATCGTGTGCAACTTGCTAGAAAAAAAGTGATCACAGCTCTATTTTAACTGATACTTCGTGTCATATATAAAGTCGGATTGAATGCAAAACTAGTAATATTTATTTACTTTAAAAACATGTTTTTAGAATGTAATTTTCCAATTAATTGGCAGTTTTCAAAAAACTACCAGATATTTTCAAGGAATTTGAGGACCAGTGAAAAATGGGACAAACGTATTTTTTCTTTGAAAAATATGCTAATTCAAATATGCAGGACAAATTGAAGAATTTATGGGAGCCAAAATATACTTTGAGCAACTTGCTAGCTCAAAACTTTTAAAATATTACCAGCATATGAAAATAATTGATCTTCAAGTTGCTGAAAACCAGTTGTAGGCCAAGTTTTCTCATATCTACTAGTAGAATCGATTGTTTAACACTTCCCGCAGTTGCTGCCCGTGAGGATATCAAAGCGGAAAAAATCAGGCAACTGAGTCGCTGTTGAAAGACCTGCAGAATATGAATTATCAAGGTGGTATCGCAAAACTACATCAATATTTCCTATTTATTAAAACGAAAACGAAACAAAATATTTATGCTAAAGTAAAAAAAATTCACTCTCAAATTAGAAAACTAAGATTATCATGAGTGACATACGTTTTGCTATTTAGAACACATTTTTGGAAAAGACATGGCCGTTTCAATGTCTTTAATATAAACGTGTTTTGAAAAGTCTAACATTAACATTCTGCAAGTTGACGCAAAGTCAAAAACTGTTGAATGAGAATTTAATTGTGAGCACAAATCATGAAAACATTTATGTTATTCTGCACATGGCATCAAAATTTTGACAATTTAAAATCTTGTCACACGTACTGTTAGCAGACGCATATTGATAAAATTGCTTATTATCAGTGGTTGTAACTAGTATGTATTACCCAATTTTAGATATTAGCCTAAACTTTTTCAAATCAGGCTACGAAAAATTATGCATTGTGTACTTATTGTGGAATATGAGTAAGTTGTGCATATATGATTCTCATATGGTGTCAATAATAAAAAAACCATAAGCCAAAAACAACTCCAAAAAGCGGAATCAACTGGCGGGTACCTTGACTTCTTTGTTTGAGATTTTTCTGAGTAACGCAATCAAAGTTCGCTATGAGATAATTTCGTTAATACCTATTTGCGATATTCTTTGTTGCATATCACGTTGATTTTATTTTAAAAAAACTAATCTCTGGACAAAAGGAAAGTACCTCTTAAAGAAAACATCCTTATTTTCGTCAAAAAATTATTTTAGAAATATTCCAAGGGAATTTATTCCAATAAGTATCATTTAGCTCCAAAAAAAATTATCCAGTCCCGAAATTTCAATTTTTTTCATTACATTTGAAACTACCAATTCCAAATTCATCCAACAAACAAGTTGATCAAGATTTATAATACATTGTCATTTCAAATAATATTCACATTTAAAACATTTTTTGCATTGTGAGCATAAGAAATTTACAATCAATGTGAAAAACAAGATTCAGGAGAATCAGAAAAATAATTGGGAGGGGGGCAACTACGTTATCTAAATCCACCCATATTATTAAAAATGTACCTAACGCTTACATTTCTAATAAAATGCAAGCAAACACATCAAATTTCTTTGCTACGGAAAATTTATGTTAACGATGCACAATTTTTCGTGAGAATGATTCCATGATTTAATTAACGTAGCCACCTAAACAGAGATAAGAAATGATTCTTAAGACAATCATTGGACGAGGAACACGTTTTCAAATAAAGTAATCTAAAGAATAAAGCAGGTTTTTTTTCATCACTGAAAAAGTGAAGAAAATAGTTTGTGCGTACATACATACACTCTTAAGGCCGGTCCAGACGCTCCGTTTTGCACGACCTTTTGTCTGTGCAGTCTTAAGACGAAATGAAATCGTTGCAATTTTTAGAGAGTCCACATGGTGCAGAGATATCTGTATATTTCGCACAAGTTTAGTGTTATCGTCATGGAGGAGGTACTTCTCTGGTCAATTTTGGCATGCTGTCTTGTTAAGAAAATAATACCGCCAACATGCGCCGATTTGTCCGCACAGTTCAAGGAAATCTATGCTCTCTGGCTCAGTTATCGCTGCAACTGTACAGTTTTCGCACCCATTTCAAAACTGCGCAGTTTTCCTATCCACACGCAACGTTTTCTCTGCAACGTTTTGAACTGTGCAGACAAAAGGTTGTGCAAAACGGAGCGTCTGGACCGGCCTTAAAGAACACAACAAGAAGAGATATGTTGAAAATTTCAATTTTGATTCTCGAGGCGATTACAAGAGCTTCCCAAATACTGAGATGTTTATTAACATGTTTTTGGCAACAAATTAAACAAGCCGCGAAGTGCGACCCTTGAGGTCCACACGGTCAACTTCCCAGTAATATCTAGATAAACATTAAAAATATTAAACACAATAATAATTTTGAAAATAGTACTACTTTAAATAATAATAATGAGAGGTATTCATAGTAGTAACAGGAATGAGTAAATATTAATCATATCATCTACGGGAGCATCCATTGATTACGCAAGGCTTTTAGTGGATGAGTGATGATGATTGATTACCACAAATGCAAATTTGATTGAAATTTTGATGGTTTTTAAAATTTAAGCCGCTTATTTTTATGAAAAGACTGCAAAAACTATTAAAAATCTGCTCACATTATCCAAACATTTTAAAACTTTGATTGACTTTACAACAAAGTCTTTAGAATAAAAGATATATGGTAATATCATTCGGAAGAACCCTTTTCATATGGTAACTTTGAATGATTTTTTATTTTTAATTGAATTTTTTTCAGCGTCATGAAAAAAGTTTTGCTGGTTTCTCTTCAAAAACTGATAGGAATGTATAAATTTTATAAACATTTATTACTGTGTTGTGCAAATCAGGTTGAAAAATATTTTTTATGAAAAAACCCTAAGTTTTTGCATTTTCTTCTATTAAATTCAAACAACCGCTGAAACGGATTTTTATAATGTTAAAATAATCAAAAACATGTTCAAACACGTCGATTGATTCCCTAATAATGCAAATTTTAAATCTGGTTCGTGAGATATAGTGAATGGAAGAACTGACCTTGAATATCATGATGACTGTTAATGATTTTTTATTTTTTATTTAATGTTTCTTGCTTTTATGAGAAAAAGTTTTGATGACGTTTTTTCAAACATTGTTTGAAGTATATAAATTTTATAAAAATTGAATACTGTCTGCCGTAAATCAGGTTAAAAATTTATTGTTTATTAAAAAAAAACCTAATTTTTTGCACTTTTTTTTCTTAAATTAAAAAACGGCTGCAACGATTTTTTTTAAATTCGAGAAATTCACGAAAATTTCAATACGCGTTGATTGACATCTTGACAATGTAATTTGTATGTTTGGTTCGCGAGATATAACGCATGACAGAAATAACCTTGAAGATCATGATGCCTGTTAAGGACTTTTTATTTTTTATTTAATGTTTCTTGCTTTTATGAGAAAAAGTTTTGATGACGTTTTTTCAAACATTGTTTGAAGTATATAAATTTTATAAAAATTGAATACTGTCTGCCGTAAATCAGGTTAAAAATTTATTGTTTATTAAAAAAAACCTAATTTTTTGCACTTTTTTTTCTTAAATTAAAAAACGGCTGCAACGATTTTTTTTAAATTTAAGAAATTCACGAAAATTTCAATACGCGTTGATTGACATCTTGACAATGTAATTTGTATGTTTGGTTCGCGAGATATAACGCATGACAGAAATAACCTTGAAGATCATGATGCCTGTTAAGGATTTTTTATTTTTTATTTAATTTTTTACATGATAATGAGAAAAAGTTTTAATGTTGTTTTCACAAGCACTGATTCAAGTGAATAAATTTTATAAAAATTGAGTACTGTCTCCCGTGAATCAGGTTAAAAATTTATTGTTTAATAAAAAAAACCTAATTTTTTGCACTTTTTTTAAAAAAATTAAAAAACGGCTGCAGGAAATTTTTTAAAAACTTGAAAGTATCACATAAATGTTAATACGCGTCGATTGACACCTTGATCGAGGAAATCGTATGTTTCGTACGCGAGATATAATGCATGACAGAAATGACCTTCAAAGGGGCAAAACAACAAACCCCCCCGACCGAAGTATCCCAAAAACTGATCAGCTCTTGAGATTGCAAAGGCGCTTCGATTGACACCTCAACAAAGTTGATACGACTTTGTTTACGTGAGTTATGCTCGTAGAAAAAAGTGTCCACGAACGTACGTACGTACGTACGTACACACACACACACACACACACACACATACATCTCCCTTTCTAAAAACACTTTATATATACTCTATAGACCTCAAAACGTAAAGAAATGTTGAAAATTTCAATTTCGATTTTCGAGGCGATTACAAGAACTTCCCATATACTGGGAAGTTAAAAATTAAAATTACATAAAAAATACAAAAAACAAAAAAAAGACGAATCTCATTTTTACAATAAATGTAATATAAATAGGGTTAGCACTTTGGAAATGCGTTTCGACGTTTTGCACTTTTGAATTGGATGATTTGCTTGGAAAAAGGAGAATTCATATATAAAAAATTACAACCCGATGAAGAAAAAGCTATCAAAGTGGATAGAAATTTAAGAAAAATTACTAAACTTTAATAAATGCGGATAGTATACAGTAGCACCTCGAAAACAAGACTCTCAAAGTGATCTTTCAAATAGACTTGTTATCAAGGTGCACTCCTAGCCGAGGGTTGTGTTATTAAGGTTGTGTAGACAATAAGTCGTGTTATCAAGGTCAGTCATTTTTTTAAACGCGAAACGATGGATTGAAAAGTTAAGAGTCGTGTTATAAAGATTCAGTTACGGAGCTCAACGTGATACTGAGGTTGAAGTCGTCTTGTAAAGGTTTGTTTGCTAAGAGTGACGTATTATAGAGGTTGTTATAGCCAAAATCTGAATTAGGGAAAATATTTGTTGCTGAGTTTTCATTTAAATAATAGTCGTGTTATAGAGGTATATACTACATTAAATCCTATGATTATTTCACGGAGACTAGAAGAATGAACTTGTTACCAAGGATGTTTTGCTATCGAGGGTCGTAGTATCAATGTTCTACTGTATTAATAAAATTTGCTAAGACAGAATGATGAAGAAGGATCCAATTAACAGTGTGCTTATTTCTAAAACAAATCGCTCCATGAATTAATGGAAATAATTAAGGTATCGTCTTTTAAAACACCACTGAGGAAACATCTACTTGAAAAGTAAAATTCAGGATACGAAGATTTATCATCCAAACAGAATGGTTTTATTTGTGAAAAACATGCCTTTATACTGCAATTAATGTTGGAAAAATTAGTGACAATCCAGCACTTTCTCTTATACTAATATTCAACGCCTGGGAACTGGTAAGCAAATATAAAAATAGTGATATTGCACACGGATGTCGCAAGCAAAAAATGATAGAGCCAGAGGCTTGGAAGAGGAGTTACCTAGAAAATGTTGCTGGCAACATGTTCCTGGAAAAAGCGGCCAGTAATATGCTGGTGAAACAAATTGCTAGAAAATTATTATTTTTGTGATGGTGTTGATTTAAAAAAAAACGTTTGAGCCGTTTTTTTATTTTAATACAATAAAAACCGAAATCTAATTTAAAAAAAAAATTAAACCTGCTTTGCGTAGCACGGTAATAAATAATTATAAAATTTATAAATTTTTATGAGATTTTGTGAAGCAATTAGCCAAACTTTTCTCATGATTATAAAAAAATTAAATTACAAATAAAAAATCATTCCAAGTCACTATGTAAATAGGGTGCATACGAATTATATTACTTTATAGCTCTTATTCTAAAGATGTTGTTGCAAATTCAATCAAAGTTTTGCATAATTTGAGCAGATTTTGAATAGTTTTCACAGTAAGTTTTGAAAACAAAAAAAAAACAATCAATCAAACTTGTATTTCCCGTAATTAACGCTTTGAATGGTTTCATGCTTTGTAGTCAATACTTTCAAAGATCATATGCTTTAAAAAGCTTTCATTAAATAAAAAAATGTAGTTTTTAGTAGCTTTGTTTTTTAGTGTTCGTAAGATTCCAATTACTTCCGCCGTCATCATTTGTAATTTTTGTTAACATGCAATTAAACCGATTATTGGAAGCATATTCAATGTTTTTCAAGAGAAACTGGAAATAAGGAATAATTATTAGTCTCATTACTTGAAAATCGTGAAAAATTCAAATTCAGAGATTATGCCGCACTCATCGAAATTTTGAACGTAACTATTCAAAACGGCCATTACGCGACAATATTTCTTCACTGGACGTAATAACAATAACCACATTAATTTTTCCAAGCGTTCTTTGGCCCTTCAAGGATTGATATGAAAATAACAAATAACATGGCTTCGTAACCTGTCCACCTCCAATTGATCCGCGTGAATATTCAATCAAATCAATCAAACCCGCATCCACCTAAATTCTTACGTAATCAATAAACGCTCCCCTAGATGATACACTGGATATTAAGTCATTCCAATAACTGTTACGAGAGGTACATTATTATTATTTAAAGTAGTATTATTAACTTCCCAGTATATGGGAAGTTCTTGTAATCGCCTCGAAAATCGAAATTGAAATTTTCAACATTTCTTCACGTTTTGAGGTCTATAGAGTATAAATAAAGTGTTTTTAGAAAGGGAAATGTGTGTGTGTGTGTGCGTACATACGTACGTACATTCGTTGACACTTTTTTCTACGAGCATAACTCACGTAAACAAAGTCGTATCGATTTCGTTAAGGTGTCAATCGAAGCGTCTTTGCTGATTAGTTTTGGGAAACTTCGGTCGGAGGGGTTTGCTGTTTTGCCCGTTTGAAGGTCATTTCTGTCATGAGTTACAGCTAGCGAACCAAACATACGATTTTCTTAGTTAAGGTGTTAATCGACGCGTGTTGACATTTATGTGATTCTATCAAAAAAAGGCAAAAAATTAACGTTATTTTTTAAAAAACAAAAAATTTTAACCTTATTTTCAAGTCGAAATATTATATGTTTATATAATTTATATACTCCAAATAATTTTTGTGAAAACATAATCAAAATTTTTCCCCATGATTACAAAAAAAAATTAAATAAAAAATAAAAAATCATTAACAGTCATCATAATCTTCAGAGTCATATTTGTCATGCGGTTTATCTCGCGAACCAAATATACGATTTGCATCATAATGATGTTAATCGATGCGTATTAAAATTTTTGTGAATCTATCAAATTGTGGAAAAAAACGTTCGAGCCATTTCTAATTTAAGAAAAAAAAGTGCAACCAATATTTTTTTTTCATAAACAATGAATTTTTAACCTGATTTACGGAGCACAGTAGCCAATTTTTATAAAATTTATATACTCCAAGTAGTGCTTATTAAAACGTCATCAAACCTTTTTCTCATGATAAAAAAACATTAAATTAAAAATAAACAATTATTAACAGTCATAATGATTTTCAAGGTCATTTCTGTCATTCACTATATCTCACGAACTAAATATAATATTTGCATCATTAAGGTGTCAATCGACGTTTATTAACATTTTTAGGATTTTTTCAGCATTATAAAATTCTTTTTAGCCGTTTTTTTCAATTTGATAGAAGAAAATGCGAAAAATTAGGGTTTTTCGTAAAAAAATATTTTTAACTTCCCAGTATATGGGAAGTTCTTGTAATCGCCTCGAAAATCGAAATTGAAATTTTCAACTTTTCTTTACGTTTTGAGGTCTATAGAGTATATATAAAGTGTTTTTAGAAAGGGAGATGTATATATGTGTGTGTGTGTGTGTGTGTACGTACGTACGTACGTACGTACGTACGTTCGTGGACACTTTTTTCTACGAGCATAACTCACGTAAACAAAGTCCAATTGACTTGGTTAAGGTGCAAATCGAAGCGTCTTTGCAATTTTAAGAGCTGATTAGTTTTTGGGATACTTCGGTCGGGGAGGTTCGCTGTTTTGCCCGTTTGAAGGTCATTTCTGTCAGGCGCTATATCTCGCGAACCAAACATACGATTTTTTTAAACAAGGTGTCAATCGACGCGTATTAGCGTTTATGTTGTTCTGTCGAATTTTTAAAAAATGTCTTCGAGCGGTTTTCAAAATTTTTAGAAAAAAGTGCAAAAAATTAGGTTTTTTTTCAAAAACAATAAATTTTTAACCTTATTGTCAAGTCTTAGTAATCAATGTTTATAAAATTTATCTACTCCAAACAATGCTCGCAAAAAAATCATCAAAACTTTTTCTCATGATTACGTAAAAAAATAAATTAAAAATAAAAAATCATTAAAAGTCATCATGATTTTCAAGGTCATTTTTATCATTCACTATATCTCACGAACCAGATATAATATTTGCATCATTAAGGTGTCAGTTGACGTGTATTAACATCTTTGTGAAGTTTTCAACATTTTAAAAATTCGGTTTAGCCGTTTTTTTAATTTAATAGAAGAAAATGCGAAAAATTATGGTTTTTTTCATAGAAAATATTTTTTAACCTGATTTGCACAGCACAGTGATCCAGTTTATAAAATTTAGACATTCTCATTAGTTTTTGAAGAGACACCGGCAAAATGTTCTTCCATAATTATGAAAAAGCTAAATTAAAAATGAAAAATCATTCAAAGTTACCATGTAAAGAGGGTTCATACGAGTGCTATTACTTTATATCTTTTATTCTAAAAAAATTGTTGTAAATTCAATCAAAGTTTTAAGATATTTTCATAATTTAAGCAGATTTTTAATAGTTTTTATAGTCTTTTAATTAAAAAAATTGCTTAAATTTTGAAAACCAACAAAAATTTTCAACACCAAAAAGGCCCCCCCGATTGATCCGCGTGAATATTCAATCTGTCCTCATCGACCAAAAACCTTACATAATAAATGGACCCTCCCGTAGACGATATGATTCATATTAACTCATTCCTGTTACTGCTATGAATACCTCTCATTGTTATTACTTATAGTAGTATTATTTTCAAAATTATTATTGTGTTTAATGTTGTTGATGTTTATGTAGATATTACTGGGAAGTAGACAGTGTGGACCTCAAGGGTCGCACCTCGCGGCTTGTTTCGAACTGATTTGCACAACACAGTAATAAATGTTTATAGAAGTTATACATTCTTATCAGTTTTTGAAGAGTAACCTTGAAATTTTTTCCATGATTATAAAAAAAGCTAAATAAAAAATAAAAAAAATCATTCCAAGTTACCATGTTGAGAGGGTACATACGAATGATATTACTTTTTATCTTTTATTCTAAATAAATTGTTGTAAGTTCTATCGTTTTAAAATGTTTGCATAGTTTGAGCAGATTTTTAATAGTTTTTACAGTCTTTTAGTTTTCAAAAAATGCTTAAATTTTGAAAATCATCAAAATTTCAATCAAATTTGCATTTGTGGTCATCAACGCTTTGAATGGTAAAACGTTTTATATTCAATACTTTGCGAGATAATATGCTTTAAAAAGCTTTTACCAAATAAAAAATTGTAGCTTTTGTTAGATTCATTCTTTAGTAATCGTAAGATTTCAATTACTTCCTCCATCATCATTTGTGAAACATTTTACTTTTTACATATAATTGAACCTATTTTTGACTGCATATTCAAAATTTCCCAATAGAATGTACAAAGTAAATATTAATATCATTGATGTAAAATCGCGAAAAAATATAAATTTTGTGATTATGCTGAAGTTATGGCAATTTGGAACGCAACTATTCAAAATGGTTATCACGCGACAAAATCTCTTCAAGGAGAGTAATAACAAAAACTGCGTACATTTTTGCTACCGCTCTTTTTTGCCTCAAGCATCGATGTGAAAATAACCAATAACGTAGATAAGGTCCCACTGATTAATTGATTTCAAATCAATCAACCCGCATCCAGCAAAAGCCTTACGTAATCAATGGATACTCTCGTAGATGATATTATTAATATGTTATGCTGCTGCTTATGAATACCTCTCATTATTATTATTTAAAGTAGTAGTATTTTCAAAATTATTATTTATATTTATCTAGATATTACTGGGAAGTTGACCGTGTGGAACTCAAGGGTCGCACTTCGCGGCTTGTTTTCAAAATTAATATTGTGTTTGATATGTTTAATGTTTATGTAGATATTACTGGGAAGTTTATTGTGTGGACCTCAAGGGTCTCGCCTTGCAGCTTGTCATTCTTTGTTCTTGTACACAAAAGAAAGGATCGACACAATTCAAAGCCTCTGAGCCTCCGTTCTGTTTCCAATATATTTATAAGGGATATAAGGGATCCCCCTAATCCTGTTCGCTTCATCGGCGGTCAACGGCCAGCTGAGTTTGCTTCGACTGGTTTTATGTCAATTACCGACGCTCGTCAACTGGCGATTTTTCGTCTACGAGTTTGGTTCTCCGAATTTGCCGGAGTGAAATATATATGAAAACAGTATTTCAAATCATCTCGTCGAAAAATTGATGGAAGTGTGTTTCTATAAATTCGAATTTAGAATATCCGCCACACTCTGGCGGAGGTTCTATTTTTATTACGAAGGCAAATTCTAGACTTGAGTTAATTATTAAAAGGTTGATTTCGGGAATAGAATGACGCAAGTGTTAGGCGAAACGACCAGGTTGAATAATGCTCATGTTGGCACCTGTGTCTAAAATGCAGCTAGGTGGTTTACGACAGTTATTTATTTTAATGAAGCCCAGCAAATATCAAAATATTATCATTACAAAGAGTTGTACGGGTAGATAAAATATTAACAAAATCCTTTATTACGTATCTTGGAATTGACAATTATTATCCGTATGCTGTAAATTGTTATCAAACTTTTGATATAATTTTTTTGCAAAATTGGTGATTTTGATGGAAAAATTAGTTAGAATAATTTGGCTGATAGTTTAAGTAAGTTTACTCAAATACTTCTTATTTCTTTCAATGAGGAGGAACTTCAACTAAATTGAATACTTTTAATTGGCTCAAATATTTTGCCTTTGACAACTTCTAGCGCTACACGTTAAATTGCAAGCATTCGCTCGCCTCATTTCCAAATCGATTTTTGCATTAAGTTGCCACAACTTTGACTGCACATCGTTCAATAAGTCGACAGCTTTTGAACTGATTGTTACATTTGTTAGTTCGTCTCGTATTTGGAAGCTGCTTCGACTATCCCATTTACAAAAAGGAGTGCCTTGATGTCCTCCCACTTGGTTAGATGTAAATTATTATCAACTATTTGAAAAATTCAAAAAAAATCATTAAAAGTCCAGTGTCATTTACGTCATTCATTATATCTCGAGAATCAAATTTTATCTTTGCATCAATAAGGTGTCAATCAACGCGAATGAACATTTTTATGATTTTTTTATATCTTAAAAAAATCGATAAAACGGTTTTTTTTAATTTAATAAAAAAAATGTAGAAAAGCAGTGTTTTTTTCATATAAAAATTTATTTTTAACCTGATCTGCACATCGTTTTAATAAATTTCTATGGAATTTATAAATTTTTACCAATTTTTGTGGAGAAACCAGCAAAAACTTTTCTCATGATTACAAAAAAAAATAATTAAATTAAATTAATAAAAAATCATTGAAAGTCATCATTTACAAAGGGTTCATACGAATAATTATACCTTAAATCTTTTATTCTAAAGACATTGTTGTAAAGTCAATCAAAGCTTATTAATATTTGCAAAATTTGAGCAGATTTTCAATAGTCTTCACAGCACCATGTTTTAACTTTAATGAAAAAACTGCTTAAATTTTGAAAACCAATACAAATCAAATCAAATTTGCAATTGTGGTAATCAACGTTTTCAATGGTAAAATGTTTTGTAGTCAACATTTTTCAAGATAATATGCTTTGAAAAGCTTTCATCAAATAAAACATTACAGTATTTAGGAGTTTTGTCCTGTAGTATTCGTAAGATTTCAATTGTAATACATCATTTCGTCATTTGTAATACATACATTTTACTTTTTAAATGCAATTGAACCTATTTTTGACTGCATATATAATATTTTCCAAACTAACAGAAAATAAGAAATAATTATTAGTCTCATTGATGTAAAATCGTGAAAAAATACAAATTCATTGATTATGCCGAAGTGCTGTCAGTTTTGACCGCAACTATTCATAATGGCGACTACACGACAAATTCTCTTCAGTGGGCGTTTTAACAAAAACTGCATTCATTTTAGCTACCTCTCCTTTGTCCTTCAAGCATCGATATGAAAACAAAAAATAACGTAACGGCTTTGTAACCTAACCCCCCCCCGGCGGATCCGCGTGAATATTCAATCAAACCAATCCACAAAAATCCTTGCATAATCAATCGACGCTCGCGTAGATGGTATGATTAATATTAAGTAATTCCAATAACTTTTATGAGAGGTGTATTGTCATTATTTAAAGTAGTATTATTTCCATTATTATTATTGTGTTTAATATTTTTAGTATCTGTGTAGATATTATTGGGAAGTTGACCGTGTAGACCTCGTGGGTCCCATCTCACGGCATGTTTTTAAATTCGCAATATTACTTAATAAACATTAATGAGTTTCAATTTTTTCACAGTTTTCGTTTTAACCGACTGCGCCAGTAAAATGTGGTTCATGATATGGTATACTTTGAAAACATAGCTTTTTAACCCATAAGCTGCCATTTAAGTGCCATTTTCCAGTTATGCTATTTGATGGTGAAAGTTCATAAGTTTATCATTTAAAATCATTCACATAGGTGAAATCAAAGACGAGTATAATCGTCTGTGGCAATGGAAAGGAAACAGGACTCGATATCCTTTTCCGTATTTTTGTATTTGTTTTCAGAAAAAGAAACCAATGCAATGGAAATGAAACATTGAGATAAATAAATATATATATAATAAAAATATGTAATAATAAATGATTAAAATATAATAAATAATAATTTCGCTATGAAATTTTGTTATGAAAACGCGATTAAGTTAAGAAAATTAAATTTATAGCAATCGATAATTGAAGTGTTATTTTAATAATAAAAGTTTGTATAGAATTTTTTTCAAGGTATTTGCATGTGAATGTTAATGTTTGTGGTGAAAAAAGATTTTCAAATTCAAAAGAATGTATGTTATAAAATATTGAAAGCAGGACGGTTATACGGATGGCAGTTTAGAAAACCCCGTCAAAGACGAGTATACTCGTCCCATTTCAGGTGTAACTAATGTCTCTACGCGAAAACTTTTTCAGTCGGCCAGTTCGCGGCTTATTTTCAATGTAACAACTGTTTTCATAATTTTTGATAATGGTGTAAACAAAACTTCATTTTAGTTTCAGAAATTTTTCAATTTTCGAGCACAATTTATTGTTTTTTTTATACTTGACGACTAATTTTCGGAAATCACTAGAAACTTCTTTTCGCGATTATGTTTAGCAGTCCTTTTAGTTCGAAACTAGAAATAAACCTATAATAGAGATGCAGCTGCAGATGGATTGGATGGTAGTAAGAGCAAATAAACAAATTTCGAAGAAATAAAGTTAGGTTTAGTTGGAAATTTTTCGTTTATAAGTCAGCCAGCACTGACTTCCGTGGACTTTTGTCCATTAAATTTTCCATGCTTTAATGAATTTCACCCACTCTTCTTTCAAGGCACAAGTCAAACTTGTTTTGAAAATTATAGAACGGTCATGCATCCTTCTTTTCAGAATGCTCCATAAATGTTCGATCGGGTTAAGATCTGGAGACTGAAGGGGTCATTCAAACAAATCGATACTATTATCACGAAACCACCTCATAGCAACTCCAGACTAGTGACTTGTGTTGTCTTGCTGGAATCGGACATTACGAAAGTTGGTTTCGCCAAAAATCTTTACTGCCGATTCGAAGAGTGCATTTTCAAGTACTGAAATGTATTTCAAAGAGTCCATCCGACCTTCACACACGTACAGATTTCCTACTCTGTTCAAAGCCATGCAACCGCAAACCATTATGCTGCCCGCTCCATGCTTGACAGTTGGTACCACGCACTGTGGCTGATATGCTTCACCAATTATGCGTCGCACAAAGGTCGCAACCGGTGTTCCAAAAATCTGAAAATTGTAATAAAACATATTTTTTAAAATAGCGCATAACATAAAATGCATCTATTCCTGAATCGATAAGATGCTTTTCGATGAAAATGCATAACATTTCGAAAACTTACTTCAAAGTTAGATTCGTCTGACCATATAATATTCGACCAATCTTCTTCGGTTAACGTTGGTGCCTCCGAGCCCATTCTAGCCGAATTTTCTGATTTTTTTCTGACAACCACGGCTTCCTTCTCGCATTACAGCCTCTAAGGCCTTTTTTGCATAGACGTCTTCTTACTGTTCTGGAGGATAATTTATTTCTAAACTCTTCTGACAGCTCAGCAGCTAACATGGCAGAGGTTTTTCCGATCACTCAAAGAAGCACGTACAATCAATCTGTCCTCCCGTACGGTTGTTACTTTTTTCGCCGGCTCCTCGGTAAATTCATATGTGAATCGGATTTTTTAAATTGTTGAGTAGCCAATCGAATCGCCCCGCGAGAACATCCAAGGCGTCCGGCAATTTTTCTTGAGCTGAACCCTTCTTCATGTAGAGTAATGTCTCTCCGCTCGTACCATCTTCGTGGGTACTTTTAAAATTGAAATAGAAAGACTAGTTCAAAATTTTTAAAAATATCAAGTTTTTATTTCGACCGATCAATATAAAGGAACACAAGAGATTTATTTCTAAATGTTCGATTTTATCCCTGCGCTTATCTTCGTAGGAAAGAATTTAAGAAAAATATGCATGCTAAGCACTTAGGATTTAACCAGAGACCCGAGAAATTTTTAACTTCCCAGTTTATGGGAAGTTCTTGTAATCGCCTCGAAAATCGAAATTGAAATTTTCAACATTTCTTTACGTTTTGAGGTCTATAGAGTATATATAAAGTGTTTTTAGAAAGGGAGATGTATGTGTGTGTGTGTGTGTGTACGTACGTACGTACGTTCGTGGACACTTTTTTCTACGAGCATAACTCACGTAAACAAAGTCCGATCGACTTCGTTAAGGTGTCAATCGAAGCGTCTTTGCAGTCTTAAGAGCTGATTAGTTTTTGGGATACTTCGGTCGGGGGGTTTGTTGTTTTGACCCTTTGAAGGTCATTTCTGTCATGCGTTATATCTCGCGAACCAAACATACGATTTCCTTGATCAATGTGTCAATCGACGCGTATTAGCAATTTTGTGAATCTATCAAACTTTGGAAAAAATTGTTGGAGCCGTTTTTTAATTTAAGAAAAAAAAAGTGAAAAAAATTAGGTTTTTTTTAATAAACAATAAATTTTTAACCTGATTTACGGAAGACAGTATTCAATTTTTATAAAATTTATATATTTCAAGCAATGTTTGTAAAAACAACATCAAAACTTTTTCTCATGATTACGTAAAAAATTAAATAAAAAATAAAAAATCATTAAAAGGCATCATGATTTTCAAGGTCATTTCTGTCGTGCGTTATACATATCTCGTGAACCAAACATACAATTTGCATGGTTAAGGTGTCTATCGACGCATATTAACATTTGTGTGAATCTATAAAAATTTTAAAAAAATCGTTTGAGCTGTTTTTTAATTTAAGAAAAAAAAGTGCAAAAAATTAGGGTTTTTTTTATAAACAATAAATTTTTAACCTGATTTACGAAAGACAGTATTCAATTTTTATAAAATTTATACATTCCAAGCAGTGCTT
The DNA here is from genome assembly GCA_963942545.1 of Oxycera nigricornis. Classification (NCBI taxonomy): domain Eukaryota; kingdom Metazoa; phylum Arthropoda; class Insecta; order Diptera; family Stratiomyidae; genus Oxycera; species Oxycera nigricornis. The sequence continues at coordinate 58,086,077 of OZ012663.1, read as the reverse complement.
GTGAAAGCATCATCAAAACTTTTTCTCATGATAACAAGAAACATTAAATAAAAAAATAAAAATCATCAACAGTCATCATAATCTTCAAGGTCATTTCTTCCATTCACTATATATCACGAACCAGATATAACATTTGCATCATTAAGGTGTTAATCGACGTGTTTTAAAACGTCTTTGATTATTTTAACATTATAAAGATCCGTTTCAGCGTTTTTTTTTAATTTAATAGAAAAACATAAGAAAACTTAGGGTTATTTTCACAAAAAATATTTTTTTAACCTGATTTGCACAACACAGTAATAAATGTTTATAAAATTTATACATTGTTATCAGTTTTTGAAGAGAAACCAGCAAAACTTTTTCATGATTATGATAAAAATTTAATTAAAAATAAAAAATCATTCAAAGTTACCATATGAAAGGGATTCTTCCGATTGATATTACCTTATATCTTTTATTCTAAAGACTTTGTTGTAAAGTCAATCAAAGTTTTAAAATGTTTGGATAACTTGAGCAGATTTTTAATAGTTTTGCAGTCTGTTGATTGAAAAAGCGGCTTAAATTTTGAAAACCATCAAAATTTCAATCAAATTTGCAATTGTGGTAATCAATCATCATCACCCATCCACCAAAAGCCTTACGCAATCAGTGGATGCTCCCGTAGATGATATGATTAATATTAACTCATTCCTGTTACTGCTATGAATACCTTTCATTATTATTATTTAAAGTAGTAGTATTTTCAAAATTATTATTGTGTTTAATATTTTTAATGTTTATCTAGATATTACTGGGAAGTTGACCGTGTGGACCTCAAGGGTCGCACTTCGCGGCTTGTTTATGTTATGAAATGACTAGCGTGCACTTGTGTGGCTAGTTCTTAAAGGTGAAACGCGATACTTTATAAAAATTGAAAGATTTATCGTCATGTGCATGGGAATGGTGTTTGGAAACATTGATAAGAGTTTAAGTGTGAAGTGGAGATTGTTTTGAATTTATGTGCAATAGAAGATTGCAATTTGAAATTAGAGTAGTTTAAATTTGAAGGATGAGAAAATGAAGAAGTATCGATACCGAATCAGAATAAGGATTCTGATGTGGTAAGAGATTATTGTTTTGCGGAACGAACAAGGTGTGGGGCGATGATTGTAATAATTGAACTTATGCACGTGTTTCTGAGTTTCTTTCTTTTGTTTTTGCTATTTCTGAGAACGGGTAATTTTATCTCACTAAATGAATCAATGTTGAGCGTTAAAGCAGCTGACGCGAGCTGCAACAGACCAACACACTGCAAAGGTTTAAATATGAAAATTCGGGAATTTCCCATTTTTCCCAATCATGTGTCCGGGCTTTTAAGGAAACTGTCGAAGGTCGTTTAACTGCAATTAGCAGGTAGCAAAGATGAATATGAACCGGTGAATTACTAAGATTCAACTTTTATTTAAAATGCAGGTGAAAAATAGGTTGGGCTTATACTTTTGCAAAAGGCTAGACATCTTCCTTTCTAAAAACACTTTATATATATACTCTATAGATCTCAAAACGTACAGAAATGTTAAAAATTTCAATTTCGATTTTCAAGACGATAACAAGAACTTAAAAAATTTTTTTTAACCTGATTTCAAAAACACAGTAATCAATGTTCATAAAATTCATATACTCCAAATAATTTTTGTAAAAACACCATCAAAACCTTTTCTTATGAGAACGAAAAAAATGAAATTATAAATAAAAAATCATTAAAAGTCATTATGACTTTAAGGTCATTTATGTCATTCATTATATTTCGGGAACCAAATGTAATATTTGCATTATTAAGGTGTTAATCGACGCGTATTAACATTTTCCTGATGTTATTATATTTCGGAAAATTCGTTAAAGCCGTTTTTTTAACTCAATGAAAAAAGTATGGAAAATTGGGATGTTTTTCATAAAAAAATAAACTTTTAACCTTATTTGCACATCGAAATAATGAATGTTTATAAAATGTATGAGTTTTTATCAATTGCTATAAGGAAACCAGCAAAAAATTCTAATGATTACAAAAAAATTATATTAAAAATAAAAAATCACAAGTCACAATCAAGTCACCATGTAGAGTTCACACGAATGATTATACCTTTTCATTTTTTAGTTTTTACAAGTAATTGAACCTATATTTGACTGCATATTACATGTTTGTCAAGACCAACAGAAAATGTAAATTGGTGAAAAAATACAAATTCAATGATTATGACAATGTGCTGCCAATTTTGACCGCAACTATTCAAAATGGCCATCAGCGACAAAATCTCTTCAGTGGGCGCAATAGAACAACTGCATTCAATTTTGCTAGCGCCCTTTTGTCCTTCAAGCATCGATATGAAAATTACAAATAACGTAAAAAAGATTTTGTAACCTGATTGATCCGCGTGAACATTCAATCAAACCATTCCACCAAAATCACTACTTAATCAATTGACGCTCTCGTTTATGTTACGAATAATACTAAGTCATTCCAATAACTTTTATGCGAGGTACATTTTTATTATTTAAAGTAGTATTATTTTCGTAATCATTGTTGTGTATAATATTATTAATATTTATGTAGATATTCGACGTTTATGTGAGTTAAGCTCGTAGAAAAAACTGTCCACGAACGTACGCACGTACACACACAGACACACATACATCTGTTTTTCTGAAAACTATTTAAATATATCACAAAACGAAAAGACAAGTCGAAAATTTTAATTTCGATTTTCGAGGCAATTACAAGAACTGGGAATTTAATAACGATAGAATAATACAATATCAACATATTTCACTTAAATCCAGTCAGAAATTTAAAATAAAACAAGTAAGCACACCACGTATTCTGTATTTCAGAATTTAGTGGCATCAGTTTTAAATATAAAATACTGACATGAAACATCCTTTGGAAAAAACGAAAAAGCTTTATCGTTTTTTTTTTTAAATGTTAATTTCAAAAAAAAGTGTTATGAAATCTTTTTTGAAATATTTTCAAGTAGTACCATACCAATAATACATATCACTCTATGCACAAATAGTTTTATACAGCTAGAATTATCGGTGGCTCATTTTGAAATGGACACTTTTTTATGAGAATTTGGAGTCATTCTGAAAAAGTCAATTAGGGCAACCAAATTGCTAGTATTATCTCATTTAATTGGATAGCAGAGCAAAATTTGAAAATCAGATCCTGAAATAAGATACAAAATTTAACTAAAGTAAACATTGGTATAAACCAATGTCAGTAAATTTTGTTTTGTTAAAAAAAATCTTACTCTGAAAACTCCCCATTTTGTCATAAATGCCGTTTTCATTATGATGGATTCAATTATACTTAAATGTCTTCACTCTTCTTTGCTCAGAGCGAAGAAGGGTACTCATGTGCTTATCATGATCATTGAAATTCTCGTCGCATGTTTTTTCAATCGTTATAGCTTCAGAAATATTGCTACATATATTTTATGCACAAAATGGAATACACAAATAGAAATGTTAAACCAGTTTGATATAACCTAAAATATAGAATAAAGTGTTATCTTTCAACTTACTTAGTTCTGGGAAGAAAAAAGGTAGACAATTGCATTTCTCCAAAATTGACTGAATACGGCATTCAGTCATGCATGACTGAAAGCTGTACTTTTTAGTTATTCGTAATGGTTTCTGCAATATGGCATAATATCATTTTTCATATTTTGATTCACATTTTATTACGTACTTCATTTTCAAACCTGCAAAACCGAAGAGCTGTTGATAGCTTCTCGGCACTCTTTTCTGTAAAAACAACGGATGGAATAATTGCTACTGATACTTCATATCCTGGTTGGCCATAAGCACTCATAACAGTTTGCTCAGGGAAATCTTCTGCATCATGAATCATAATTTCTGCTCCATAAAACTGCCTTCTTGGCGCTGTATACGTAGACGGTTCTACATTGACGAGTATGATGAGCCCAACATCTTCACCAGCACCCGAAATGCGGATAACAGGAGTATTAATTTGTGCAAAGTCTTCTTCCTTTGTTTCTCTGCAAACCAAAATGATTAATATATTAATGTTCTTTGTATACTACGCTTCAAAACTCAAGACTCAATTAAACAAAAACAGCCTGAGTTATAAGAATGCAGGCTAATGGTATTTTGCACAACAACAACAAGTTCCGCCTTGTAAGCATTCACGTAAATTAATCGTGAAATAATCATGGAAGAGTAAAAATTTTATTTCTCGGTTAAGTTTCTTCCATTTTCTTTTCATTGGCATAGGCTTTGATCGTTTAATCATCAGTAAAGACGGTTTATCGTAAAAATTTATTGTTTTAGGTACGTCAAGGGTGTAACTTCGGTACGAATAACCTTGGAAAATTACTTCGGTTAAAAAACCTGCGAAATTCATTCAGTTTTAATGACGTTTGTTTCGTTGAGCACAAGAGAGTAAATACAACAATAATGTTCCAGGAGGTCGCGTTGTAAATGACATAATTATTTTATGTCGCTTTCAATTTACTTCGTACTTGAATCATCAGTGGAAATAGCCACGATTTCAGAGAGAAACAAAAACTATACTTTTATATTTCAAAAATCGTGGCTGACATGAAAATTTCGTACATGAACAAACTGTCTACGATTTTATTTGCAACACACGCTGCTCCTAAAGCATCGATAGGTTGCATGAAAATCGCACCAAAAAATGAAAGTGCCTTTTCGTTTGTATTATTACTAGTATTATTATTAGCTGCTTCTTTTTTCAAAAGATGCATATTTTTGTATTTTCCAGCGTTTAAAACTGAAGTTTGTATTTGGTAAGCCTGTTGAAAGGCATTAAACACATGATTTCACACACAGACACAAACGCACATACACATTGGAATTTTTGATAATCTTCTTTCAAATTTTTAAAACTCTTTAAAATTATATTTCGCTGACGATGTTTGCCTCTTCTTGGTCAATACGCTTACTCTGATTCATGCAATCCACTTGAGGTAATGAAACTGTAGGGACAAAGGTAAGTTGTCGATGCGGTTTCTAGGCCAAGGATGATTAATATAAGTTTAAAGTCAGCAGACATTTTGAAAGGAATTTCATTCAATTCTGTCAATTCGAATAAAATCTCCACGTTGTTGTAAGTTTTTTTTTAATCATTGGAACGATACATAGAAGTAGTAGTAGTAGTAATCTGTATATGCTGTTCTATTTACGTTTTTTCCATGTTCTACATCAAAAAAACTCGAGTAGAGTACGAGCTGTTACGACATACATATGTAGGTACTGTCATCATAAGTACTCAACCCAAATGTTGGTTTGAGCCATAAACATAATGATCCTCTCGTATTCCAAATTCCAGAAACATTTCCCCGCCATAAAACCATAAAATCCTCACATCCGTAATCCTCGTCATAAAATCTGTCCATCAGCAATCCACGTCATAAAACGAATCCTTTCCCGGTATTTCCCAATGAAATAGGTTTTAAGGAATGACAATAGTTTGTAAGATAGGATAAGAGAAACTATATAAACTGCTTAGCTCGTAGGAATAGCATTTTCATTTGTGAATAATAAATATAGAAGAACGAACATACGTTTTGTTTTCCTTAACAGGCGCAGTCGGGTTACGGTTCCGAATCAGATAAAGTGAAAATTCTGTCAATTTTTCACACAAGATCTACGGGTGAACCGGACGAAAAAGAACATAAAAAATATCAATATTTTTTTTAAAATCTGGACAACCTAATAAATTCATTCACAGATTTAAAGTTAAACGAAAAAACTGCCGAAATAGATTACAACTAAATCAGCAGCTATATATGCTCTATCCCTACATTCGATGGAGTGCAACTAGACCTCTACTAATTTGATAAGGCGGTGGATGTAGACGGAAAATACGTAAATTCCAGTGTTCAGAAAAAAATATTAACGCAGCAAATCCAAGGAAAAGTCCAAGAAGTGAGTTTCACGTACAACCCGGAAGTGTGGCCGGATATTAAAACAACATTGATCGCTCATTTCAATACGCCAGAGACGGAGCTTCAATTGCAGGAGGAATTATTCAGCAGCAGATTCACAACAGCGCAGCAACTGTACGAATATTTTTGTAAGTGGCTTTGTTTAATTAACCAAAAAGTTAGAAATAGTTGTAGTTAGAGTAGTGAGCAAAAAAGTGAAATCATTAAGTCTCGGTATTCCATGGCAAAAAATATTTATATTAATAAGTGTCCGGAACCTTTAAAAAGTGTCTTATTAGCAAGAAATCCATCCACTTTGGTGGAAATACATGCAATTTTGCATGATACCGGTTATATTAACTTCGGGAACCGACGTAATTTTTCAAGCGTGGCACAGCATGGTTCGAAAATGTTGAATCAAGTAGGAGCTCAAAATTGACGAGTGGTTGAATCAGCAACCACAATACACTTTCCCCAAAGCTTATCAGCAGCGTAATTTTACCCCAATGGCGATAAATAATCCTTCACGGAATTTCACTCATAACGAACACCTTGGCAATCTTAAAAATAATCAAATTAACCCAGTGAGTCACTTTTTACCAACAAATCGTTCGATGAATACAGTGCTTTTAAATGAAAGCTCTTTACATATTGAAGAACCTTGCCAGAATTTTCATTTACAAGCCTCGGAAAACCAATCTCAAACTTACCCATCGCTAAATTAACAATTCAAAATCACACTTTTCGCTGTTTAATAGATACAGGCTGTTCGACAAGCATTATGTCAGCACTATAAATTAAAAATTAAAATCGAGAAAAGCTATCTAACTCTGTTTATCTCCATACTATTGATGAAAAACTTTTGTGCACAGAATTTATAAGAACGTCTGTACCGAAAGAATTTGGTGTTGAAGCTACTATGATCTGGAATAGCGAGCGTTTCGTTTTCCTGTTTCGACGCAATAATTGGCATGGATATTTTGACAACGTTAGGTGCTATAATTAACCTTATTCATAACAACATGGTTATCAATGGAAATCTTGATACTTTTGATACTGATGTTCCTACAAAAATGATTGAAGAATTTTCAAATTCAATATCTCATAAGCAAATAGATCCGAATCCAGACCCAAACTCTTACTCAATCAAAGAGAAAACCCTAATAGATAATATTATGACAAATTTCAAAGATTATATTCCAAATCCAAGTGAAAAATTATCATTTACCCATAAAATAAAACATTCTCTGAAATTAAAACAAGTGAACCGATTTATCAATGAAACTATAGACTACCATACTAAAAAATTTGTTAAAAAACAAATTCAAGAAGAGTCACAGGGAATCATTCAGTCTTCTTCAAGCCCCTACAATTCACCAATTGTTGTCGTACCTAAAAAAAGGGGGCACATACAGATTAGTGATCGATTTCCGGAAGATAAACTTGGTGACAATGGAGGACAAGTTTCCGATTCCTCAAATAGACGAAATTTTAGGAAAACTAGGCAATTGTAACTACTTCACGACAATAGACTTAGCCAAAGGGTTCCACCAAATTGAAATTGATCCCGTAAATAGGCACAAAACAGCGTTCTCAACTGATGAGGGACACTTTGAGTTTACGCGAATGCCTTTTGGCCTAAAAAAAACTCCCCTGCGACGTTTCAGAGATTGATGAATACAATCTTGCATAAGTATGTAAATAAATCGTGCAAAATCTACATAGACGACCTTTTAGTATACAGCATTTTGCTACAGGAACATGAAGATGCTTTAAAGAAAATACTAACGACCCTACGAGAAGCAAATCTCAAAATACAAATGCCAGATCTTGAAAAAATCAACTGAATTTTTAGGACGAGACTACTAAGAACGGTATTACGCCAAATCCCAAAATAATAGAAGCAATACACAAATTTCCATTACCGAAAACACAAAAAGGAGTTAAGTCATTCCTTGGACTCAAAGGTTTCTACCGCAAATTTATCAAAGACTATGCACTTGTCGCAAAGCCTATGACTGCAACACTCAAGATGGATAATTCGATAAATATAACAGATCCGGCATATGTGAAGGCATTCGAAACCCTGAAAAACTACGTTCGAAACGAGCCTATCCTTGCCCACCCAAATTTTAATGAAAATTTTACTCTAACAACTGACGCTTCTAATGTTGCACTAGGAGCCGTCTTGTCACAAGGCGTTAAAACTATTAGCTTCGCATCAAGAACTCTCAACGATACTAAAACGCGCTTCTCTGCAATTGAAAAAGAGCTGCTAGCAATTGTTTGGGCAGTGAAATACTTCAGGCCTTACCTTTACGGTAGAAAATTTATATTGCAAACCGATCACAAACGCTTATATTTCTGCAAAACATTAAAGAAGATACACCTAAACTCTTCAGGTGGAAAATAAAACTTTCTGAATTCGATTATGATATTAAATATATCAAAGGGAAAAACAATTTCGTTGCTGATGCTCTCTCTAGAATAGAAATAAACGCTATTGGTTTAGAGAACAGACAATCTGAATCACTTGCTACGCAACATACAATGAAGATAGTTTGAACTATATTGCTATTTCAGAGAAACCACTGAACTGTTTCAAATATCAAATAGAGATCAAACTAGCAAAGTACAACCATAGTAAAGTTGAACAATTCGCAAATGCTAAACGTTTAACATTATTTTATAAAGACTTTTCTCCTGATGAAGCCCAATCAATATTAAACAAGCCGCGAGGTGCGACCCTTGAGGTCCACACGGTCAACTTCCCAGTAATATCTACAAAAACATCAACAACATTACAACAATGAGAGGTAATAGTAACAGGAATGAGTTAATATGAATCATATCGTCTACGGGAGGGTCCATTGATTACGTAAGGTTTTGGTCGATGAGGACAGATTGAATATTCACTCGGATCAATCGGGGGGGGGGGGCCTTTTTGGTGTTGAAAATTTTTGTTGGTTTTCAAAATTTAAGCAATTTTTTTTAATTAAAAGACTATAAAAACTATTAAAAATCTGCTCAAATTATAATAATATCTTAAAACTTTGATTGAATTTACAACAATTTTTTTAGAATAAAAGATATAAAGTAATAGCACTCGTATGAACCCTCTTTACATGGTAACTTTGAATGATTTTTCATTTTAATTTAGCTTTTTCATAATTATGGAAGAACATTTTGCCGGTGTCTCTTCAAAAACTAATGAGAATGTCTAAATTTTATAAACTGGATCACTGTGCTGTCCAAATCAGGTTAAAAAATATTTTCTATGAAAAAAACCATAATTTTTCGCATTTTCTTCTATTAAATTAAAAAAACGGCTAAACCGAATTTTTATAATGTTGAAAACTTCACAAAGATGTTAATACACGTCAACTGACACCTTAATGATGCAAATATTATATCTGGTTCGTGAGATATAGTGAATGATAAAAATGACCTTGTAAATCATGATGACTTTTAATGATTTTTAATTTTTAATTGATTTTTTTACGTAATCATGAGAAAAAGTTTTGATGATTTTTTTGCGAACATTGTTTGTAGTAGATAAATTTTATAAACATTGATTACTAAGACTTGACAATAAGGTTAAAAATTTATTGTTTTTGAAAAAAAACCTAATTTTTTGCACTTTTTTCTAAAAATTTTGAAAACCGCTCGAAGGCTTTTTTAAAAATTTGATAGAATAACACAAACGTTAATACGCGTCGATTGACACCTTGTTTAAAAAAATCGTATGTTTGGTTCGCGAGATATAGCGCCTGACAGAAATGACCTTCAAACGGGCAAAACAGCGAACCCCCCGACCGAAGTATCCCAAAAACTAATCAGCTCTTAAAATTGCAAAGACGCTTCGATTGGCACCTTAACGAAGTCAATCGGACTTTGTTTACGTGAGTTATGCTCGTAGAAAAAAGTGTCCACGAACGTACGTACGTACGTACGTACGTACGTACACACACACACACACACATACATCTCCCTTTCTAAAAACACTTTATATATACTCTATAGACCTCAAAACGTAAAGAAAAGTTGAAAATTTCAATTTCGATTTTCGAGGCGATTACAAGAACTTCCCATATACTGGGAAGTTAAAAAAGCATTATACTCTTTCGAAAGATATTGTTTGTTCTCTCAACTCTTCATGTTGATATAAATAAAACAAACTCACTCTTAAGCGGAAATTGCCACGAGCCTTTCGATACATTTTTTTTCTTAAGCATAAAACTAGCTCTATTGCATGATTCAACATTACACCACATTTATTTCAAAACACTGCAATATGTAAATCTAACTATATAAAACGCTAAATTAGATGGTTCTCATTTGACACGTTTTCTTAAGAAATATATAAAATCAATGTTCAATATAATTATAAAAATGATATTACCCCTTTGTATATGCAAATAAGAATTATTTGAAAAATGTATAAAAAACAAGCCGCGAGGTGCGACCCTTGAGGTCCACACTGTCTACTTCCCAATAATATCTACATAAACATCAACAACATTAAACACAATAATAATTTTGAAAATAATACTACTATAAGTAATAACAATGAGAGGTATTCATAGCAGTAACAGGAATGAGTTAATATGAATCATATCGTCTACGGGAGGGTCCATTTATTATGTAAGGTTTTTGGTCGATGAGGACAGATTGAATATTCACGCGGATCAATCGGGGGGCCTTTTTGGTGTTGAAAATTTTTGTTGGTTTTCAAAATTTAAGCAATTTTTTTTAATTAAAAGACTATAAAAACTATTAAAAATCTGCTTAAATTATGCAAATATCTTAAAACTTTGATTGAATTTACAACAATTTTTTTAGAATAAAAGATATAAAGTAATAGCACTCGTATGAACCCTCTTTACATGGTAACTTTGAATGATTTTTAACTTCCCAGTATATGGGAAGTTCTTGTAATCGCCTCGAAAATCGAAATTGAAATTTTCAACTTTTCTTTACGTTTTGAGGCCTATAGAGTATATATAAAGTGTTTTTAGAAAGGGAGATGTATGTGTGTGTGTGTGTGTGTACGTACGTACGTACATTCGTGGACACTTTTTTCTACGAGCATAACTCACGTAAACAAAGTCCGATTGACTTGGTTAAGGTGTCAATCGAAGCGTCTTTGCAATTTTAAGAGCTGATTAGTTTTTGGGATACTTCGGTCGGGGAGGTTCGCTGTTTTGCCCGTTGGAAGGTCATTTCTGTCAGGCGCTATATCTCGCGAACCAAACATACGATTTTTTAAACAAGGTGTCAATCGACGCGTATTAGCGTTTGTGTTGTTCTGTCGAATTTTTAAAAAAAGTCTTCGAGCGGTTTTCAAAATTTTAGAAAAAAGTGCAAAAAATTAGGTTTTTTTTTCAAAAACAATAAATTTTTAACCTTATTGTCAAGTCTTAGTAATCAATGTTTATAAAATTTATCTACTCCAAACAATGTTCGCAAAAAAATCATCAAAAGTTTTTCTCATGATTACGTGAAAAAATAAATTAAAAATAAAAAATCATTAAAAGTCATCATGATTTTCAAGGTCATTTTTATCATTCACTATATCTCACGAACCAGATATAATATTTGCATCATTAAGGTGTCAGTTGACGTGTATTAACATCTTTTTGAAGTTTTCAACATTATAAAAATTCGGTTTAGCCGTTTTTTTAATTTAATAGAAGAAAATGCGAAAAATTATGGTTTTTTTCATAGAAAATATTTTTTAACCTGATTTGCACAGCACAGTGATCCAGTTTATAAAATTTAGACATTCTCATTAGTTTTTGAAGAGACACCGGCAAAATGTTCTTCCATAATTATGAAAAAGCTAAATTAAAAATGAAAAATCATTCAAAGTTACCATGTAAAGAGGGTTCATACGAGTGCTATTACTTTATATCTTTTATTCTAAAAAAATTGTTGTAAATTCAATCAAAGTTTTAAGATATTTGCATAATTTAAGCAGATTTTTAATAGTTTTTATAGTCTTTTAATTAAAAAAATTGCTTAAATTTTGAAAACCAACAAAAATTTTCAACACCAAAAAGGCCCCCCCGATTGATCCGCGTGAATATTCAATCTGTCCTCATCGACCAAAAACCTTACATAATAAATGGACCCTCCCGTAGACGATATGATTCATATTAACTCATTCCTGTTACTGCTATGAATACCTCTCATTGTTATTACTTATAGTAGTATTATTTTCAAAATTATTATTGTGTTTAATGTTGTTGATGTTTATGTAGATATTACTGGGAAGTAGACAGTGTGGACCTCAAGGGTCGCACCTCGCGGCTTGTTCATTTTTAATTTAGCTTTTTCATAATTATGGAAGAACAATTTGCCCGTGTCTCTTCAAAAACTAATGAGAATGTCTAAATTTTATATACTGGATCACTGTGCTGTGCAAATCAGGTTAAAAAATATTTTCTATGAAAAAAAAACATAATATTTCGCATTTTCTTCTATTAAATTAAAAAAACGGCTAAACCGAATTTTTATAATGTTGAAAACTTCACAAAGATGTTAATACACGTCAACTGACACCTTAATGATGCAAATATTATATATGGTTCGTGAGATATAGTGAATGATAAAAATGACCTTGAAAATCATGATGACTTTTAATGATTTTTTATTTTTAATTTATTTTTTTACGTAATCATGAGAAAAAGTTTTGATGATTTTTTTTGAGCATTGTTTGGAGTAGATAAATTTTATAAACATTGATTACTAAGACTTGACAATAAGGTTAAAAATTTATTGTTTTTGAAAAAAAACCTAATTTTTTGCACTTTTTTCTAAAAATTTTGAAAACCGCTCGAAGACTTTTTTTAAAAATTCGACAGAACAACACAAACGCTAATACGCGCGTCGATTGACACCTTGTTTAAAAAAATCCTATGTTTGGTTCGCGAGATATAGCGCCTGACAGAAATGACCTTCAAACGGGCAAAACAGCGAACCTCCCCGACCGAAGTATTCCAAAAACTAATCAGCTCTTAAAATTGCAAAGACGCTTCGATTGACACCTTAATCAAGTCAATCGGATTTTGTTTACGTGAGTTATGCTCGTAGAAAAAAGTGTCCACGAACGTACGTACGTACGTACGTACGTACGTACACACACACACACACACACACACACATACATCTCCCTTTCTAAAAACACTTTATATATACTCTATAGACCTCAAAACGTAAAGAAAAGTTGAAAATTTCAATTTCGATTTTCGAGGCGATTACAAGAACTTCCCATATACTGGGAAGTTAATAAATTAAAAATAAAAAATCATTAAAAGTCATCATGATTTTCAAGGTCATTTTTATCATTCACTATATCTCACGAACCAGATATAATATTTGCATCATTAAGGTGTCAGTTGACGTGTATTAACATCTTTGTGAAGTTTTCAACATTATAAAAATTATGTTTAGCCGTTTTTTTAAGTTAATAGAAGAAAATGCGCAAAATTATGGTTTTTTTCATAGAAAATATTTTTTAACCTGATTTGCACAGCACAGTGATCCAGTTTATAAAATTTATACATTCTCATTAGTTTTTGAAGAGACACCGGCAAAATGTTCTTCCATAATTATGAAAAAACTAAATTAAAAATAAAAAATCATTCAAAGTTACCATGTAAAGAGGGTTCATACGAGTGCTATTACTTTATATCTTTTATTCTAAAAAATTGTTGTAAATTCAATCAAAGTTTTAAGATATTTGCATAATTTAAGCAGATTTTTAATAGTTTTTGTAGTCTTTTAATTAAAAAAAATTGCTTAAATTTTGAAAACCAACAAAAATTTTCAACACCAAAAAGGCCCCCCCGATTGATCCGCGTGAATATTCAATCTGTCCTCATCGACCTAAAGCCTTACATAATCAATGGACCCTCCCGTAGACGATATGATTCATATTAACTCATTCCTGTTACTATTACCTCTCATTGTTGTAATGTTGTTGATGTTTATGTAGATATTACTGGGAAGTTGACCGTGTGGACCTCAAGGGTCGCACCTCGCGGCTTGTTTAATTTCATGACAACAAAAAAAATTAAATTAAAAATAAAAAATCATTAAAAGTCATCATGACGTCATGTATGTCATTCATTATATCTCGAGCACTAAATATCATCTTTGCATCATTAAGATGTCAATCGACGCGTATTAACCTTTTAACGATGTTTTTAAATTTTAAAAAAAATCTTTAAAGCCATTTTTTTAATTTAATAAAAAAATATTGAAAATTAGTGTTTTTTTCATAAAAAAAATAATTAATAGTTAATAAAATAAACATCGTTATAATAAATGTTTATATAATTTATAAACTTTTATCAATTTCTGTAGAGAGACCAGCAAAATTTTTTCTCATGATTTCAAAACAAATTGAATTAAAAATAAAAAAAATCATTCAAAGTCACCATGTAAAAAGGGTTCATACGAATTTGTATATGTACTTAAATCTCTTATTCTAAAGACATTGTTGTAAAGTCAATCAAAGTTTATTATTATTTGCATAATTTGCGGAGATTTTTAATAGTCTTCATAGTATCGTGTTTTAACTTTAATGAAGAAACTACTTAAATTTTGAAAACCAATACAAATCAAATCAAATTTGCAATTAGGGTAATCAACGTTTGGAATGGTAAAATGTTTTTTAGTCAACACTTTTTAAGATCATATGCTTTGAAAAGCTTTCATCAAATAAAAAAATGTAGTTTTTAAGAGCTTTTTTCTTTTGTATTCGTAAGATTTCAATTACTTCCTTCATCATTTGTAATACATATATTTTACTTTTTAAATGCAATTGAACCTTTTTTTGATTGCATAATCAATGTTTCTCAAAACGTTTCATTGATGTAAAATCGTGAAAAAATACAAATTCAGTGATTATGCCAAAATGCTGGCAATTTTGACCGCAACTATTCAAAATGGCCATCACGCGACGAAATCTCTTAAGTGAGCGTAATAACAAAAACTGCATTCATTTTTGTTAGCGCTGTTTTGTCCTTCAAGTATCGATATGAAAATAACAAATAACGTAGAAAAGGCTTTGTAACCTGTCCCCCCTCCGATTGATCCACGTGAATATTAAATCAAACCAATCCACGAAAATCTTTACGTAATCAATTGACGCTTGCG
The DNA here is from genome assembly GCA_963942545.1 of Oxycera nigricornis. Lineage (NCBI taxonomy): Eukaryota > Metazoa > Arthropoda > Insecta > Diptera > Stratiomyidae > Oxycera > Oxycera nigricornis. The sequence continues at coordinate 58,070,964 of OZ012663.1, read as the reverse complement.
TAGATGGTACGATGAATATTAAGTCATTCCAATAGCTTTTACGAGAGGTAAATTTTTATTATTAAAATTAGTATTATTTCCATAATAATTATCGTGTTTAATATTCTTAATATCTATGTAGATATTACTGCAAAGTTGACCGTGTGGACCTCAAGGGTCGCACTTCGCGGCTTGTTTTACATGCTTTTTGATCAAGGAATTAAGTCTTTCAGTAACACAATTTTTGCACCACAAAGTGCATATATTTTTACTCGACTATTTTCATGTGTGCATTTACTATCAATGTGTTGATAGTTGAGTATAATAAAGTCAAAGCATCAATCGTCCAAGAAATTGTCACAGAAATCAAAAAAAATTACAAGATCGTCACTTTTGCATACATATACTTACTAAGCTTGATATTTCTTATTGGGAATATAATAAATATTCCTCTGCGCCACCTAGCGTCGTTAAGTATAACTAACTAGTGATAATTGTGCACGATCGGCTTTCAATAGGCTTATCAATAATTCCATATACGTACAGTGTATGTAGACTATAAGCAGGTAAAACAAATAGCATGAAGAAAACCAATCACTCAAAAATCTTTCCACTGTGGGATTATGCCAGGTAGACAATAAAATATTATGACGTTTGGCTAATTCCGAAGGATCAAACAAATTATGAGTTTTCTATTTTTCGAAGGAAACAAAGGAAAATTGGCAACCTTTTTCTTCGGAAATATTCAAGCAGAAAGTCAGGCTTTCTGTCAAGATAATCATTTTTATAGGTTAGGATATCTCTTTAGCGTTTAACACGGTCGCGAAAGTCAAAATTAGCAATTTTTTCCGGTTATTTGAAGTTTCTCATTTTGGCGTGTAAAACTGGCAGCATTGCGGGCACTTGTTAATACATTTTTAAAAACATACATTGACAGGCTATCAAACGCATCCTTTTTCCAAAGTCTACACATAAAAATAAAATAGTTATAATGTTTAACACGTGCCAGGTTGTGGATGAGGAGCGTGGTTACTCCCTACTTATATCTCGAAACCCCTTCCGATTTACCACCCCCCTGGCATCAACTCCGAAACACCCTATATATATATGTATGTATATATATATATATATATGTATCTATGCATCGCATGAAAAAAAGAGCAGCTAGGATTTCAATTCAAGCTGGTTTTTCTTCAGAATTAAAGTACAAACAAAAAGACACTTTAAGTTTTTGGTGCCATTTTCATGCAACCTATCGATGCTTCAGGAGCAGAGTGGACAACCTCATCGAGAATAGCATCCACAATTAACAGAAAAAATACATAATCGGGAGTCATTTGAAACATTACTTGCTGCAATCGATGTGCAAAGGAGATGGATATTGGCACCAGATATGTATAAATCCAAGCGGCAAATGCATTTTTAGGCTATACGAATGATAACAATGTACAAGTTGTTGCAAGTTAATTTTCTACAAATTCATCATTTCAACTTTTTTTGAGCAGCGCAAGGTATATTTCTTGTATAATGAATTTACAAAAAATATATGGTTTTCAAATGAAACACCATATTATTAATTTTATATGAACACTTTATTAAACTCAACTATATTTATTAATAACAATTGACTTGGTAACAGATCGAACTTCTGAATAACAATTGTAACTAGTGACTTAAATAATAACTGACTGTAACTGTCTGAATGATCACTGTACCTGAATTCTCTAATGAATCACAGGATGTGGCGTACCCAAGGGGGGGGGGGGTACGGGTTCAAATCCACCCTTGAAGTGGTCAGGAACACGCTCACACGTGATTATTAACCTGATTTGATTCAGGTTCTCATTCACAGCTGAGTGAAATGATAGTGTGGCATCAAATCTCATTCCTGAAAACTATTTGTCGACAAGGAGCCTTTAACTAGCGTTAACCACTAAGTCACCCACTTTAAGAATTTTTGCCGAGATACTCTGGAACGTGGGAGTTGAGTGAGATTCAGTATCTCTTCGCAATTGGATCTTTCATCTTTTTCACAGTAAAACCCATATGGGCCTGATTTACGTCCTAGGGTGCTTTAGAGATTTCACCTAAGGGTGATACGGGCATAATTTGCACAAAATGGAACCGTTTGTGCCGTTCTTTTTTAATTTTTGTATGAAGCCTAGCAATTTTATATATATATGAAGAGTTGGTAGGAACATTAGAATATGGTTGCCTGCTTGAAAGTTTTCGAAGTAAAATTCCAGAAAAGTGTAATTTATTTAATTCGCACCCATATCTTAGTAGCAACAGTTATCTTATCTAATCAGACTTTTTCTGCCTCACTTTTGTTTGTTATCTTAGAAAAGTGCCGTTATCTCAAAACTGTAGAAGCGAAATAAATGAACTTACTTGTGTCGAATATGTAAGAAATACTCAATAACTACGTGAAAGAAATCTGGAAAATATTTGTTTGTTTTTGATTTTTTGCAGTTATAAATTGATTGACACCAGTTGAACGCAGACTTTTTCTGACAAGTGTATACAATATGTATTTTTACTTCCCAGTATATGAGAAGCGCTTGTAATCGCTTCGAAAACCGAAATTGAAATTTTCGACTTTTTTTACGTTTTGAGGTCTTTAGAGTATACTTAAATAGTTTATAGAAAAAGAGATGTATGTCTGTGTGTACGTACGCACATATGTAATTTCGTGGAAAATTTTTTACGAGCATAGCTCACATAAACAAAGTTGTATCGACTTTGTTCAGATGTTAATTAAAGCTGTTAGAATTGAGGCGAAAATATGAGGAACGCTGTGGAATTAATTATTCTGAGCCGAGTAATAAAACACGTCTATACTCGATGAAGGTAATGATAAGAAGATGTTAAATATAACCAGAAGCTGTCATAATTCAGCCAAAGTCAAATTGTCTAAAGTCTATTCACAATTTTAACATCTAATTTCTACTCACAATTTTAACACTTTTCGTCGAACAGATATTTGACAATTATTTTCTCTGTAAAATAAATGGCTTTTGATTCAAGTAAAAAAATGAATTACACATAACGTTCATCAATCCTTAAGACCGATATGATTGCAAAATGTGTTATGCTTAATGCTGGTAATTCCTTGTGTCAAGAAGTCTGCTAACATTTGATCTGTATGTAAGTATACCATTTTTATGATGCCCATGTTGATCTTTTGATTGATGAACGATGCCTTCACATTCACGTGCTTGGTTCGATCAGAGTATGAGTTTTTTGTTGCTATATCTTTCGCACTTTTGTTGTTGCAATGCAAATCATACTAGTTAGTTTGATTCAAAACATATAATACCATAGACGCCTCAGCCACCCTGCTTCTTTGATCGCTGCTACTACGGACATGTATTCGGATTCGGTGGATGATAATGCAATTTTTTTTTAATTCCATGAAATTGCACCTTCTTGGAAGATAAACACATAGCCAGTTGTTGATTTTCTTTCGTCCAAGTCACTGGCATAATCAGCATCACAGTAGGCTTGAATTTGAGTTGGTGTACTTGTATAAATCAATCGCTTGTTGATTGTGCCTTTGAGATAACGAAGTAAACGTTTTGCGGCGCTCAATGTGCTTTCCCTGGATTAAATTTGTATCGGCTTAATAAATTCACCGCAAAACAAATATCTGGTCGTGTGAGTCAGGGTTACCAGTTTTTTCTTACTCTTCGCCCCAAAAACTTCAATAAAAACCCCCAAATCGGATGGAATTCTTCAAAAACAAGCCGTGAGGTGCGACCCATGAGGTCCACACGGTCAACTTCCCAGTAATATCTAAAAAGATATTGAAAATATTAAACACAATAATAATTATGGAAATAATACTACTTCAAATAATAAAAATGTACTTCTCGTAAAAGTTATTGGAATGACTTAATATTAATCGTTTCATCTACGGGAGCGTCCATTGATTGAGTATTCATCGGAGTGGGGACAGATTACAAAGCAGTTTTTTCATAAAAGTTAAAACATGGTGATGTGAAGACTATTGAAAATTTGCTTAAATTTTGCAAATATTAATAAACTTTGATTGACTTTACAACAATGTCTTTAGAATAAGAGATTTAAGGTATTATAATTCGAATGAACCCTTTTTACATGGTGACTTTGAATGATTTTTTATGTTTAATTTAATTTTTTTTGTAATCATGAGAAAAGTTATTGCTGGTTTCTCTACAAAAATTGATAAAATTTTATAAATTCTACAAACATTTATTATTACGATGTGCAAATCAGGTGAAAAATGAATTTTTCTATGAAAAAAACACTACTTTTCCAATTTTTTTCAATAAATTTAAAAAACCACTTTAAAGATTTTTTTAACATATAAAAACATCATTAAAATGATAATACGCGTCGATTGACACCTTAATGATGGAAATATTATATTTAGTTCTCGAGATATAATGAATGACGTAAATGACCTTGAACGTTTAATGATTTTTTATTTTTTATTTAATTTTTTTCATAATCATGAAAAAAACTTTTGCTGGTTTTTTCACAAAAACTATTTGGAGTATATAAATTATATAAACATTGATTACTTAGGTTTGAAAATTAGGTTAAAAATTTGATGTTTTTGAAAAAAAACCTAATTTTTTGCACTTTTTTTAAAAAAATTAAAAAACCGCGCGAAGAATTTTTTTAAAAATTTGATAGAATCATATCAATGTTAAAACGCGTCGATTGACACCTTAATCATAAAAATCGCATGTTTGGTTCGTGAGATATAGCGCATAACATGGTTGACCTTCAAGGGGCGAAAACAGCAAACCCCCCCGACCGAAGTATCCCAAAAACTAATCAGCTCATGAGATTGCAAAGACGCTTCGATTGACACCTCAACGAACTCGATATGACTTTGTTTACGTGAGTTATGCTCGTAGAAAAAAGTGTTCCGAACGTACGTACGTACGTACGTACGTACACACACACACACACACACACATACATCTCCCTTTCTAAAAACACTTTATATATACTCTATAGACCTCAAAACGTAAAGAAATGTTGAAAATTTCAATTTCGATTTTCGAGGCGATTACAAGAACTTCCCATATACTGGGAAGTTAACAACTAAAATGCTATACACAATTTCATAAAAATCTAAAATTATCATTTCAAAAGGCTCACAGGTGAACAATTAAAGACCAACATTTTTAAATTTTATGATACTAATATTAAAAAAATTCTTACAAATAACGAAATTAATCAAAAATGCAATGGAAGATAATTAGACATTGATTTTTAAGCACATTTAGATCCGGTGGCTGCGGTTGTGTTTCTAATACATTCGGACAATTATAAAAGAGCCAATTTCTTACATTATAAGCTTTATGTTTGGGATGGTCATCCTGATCAAAATAAAAATTTATTTCAACTCCCAATTTTCGAGCACTGCCTTTTAACTTCGTTTTAAAGACATTCAAATACTTCGCCTGGTTCGTTATTTCTCCAATTATATGAAGATTTCCAGGTTCAGCAGATGAGATGTGTGTGTGTGTGTGTACGTACGTACGTACGTACGTACGTACGTTCGTGGACACTTTTTTCTACGAGCATAGCTCACGTAAACAAAGTCTGATTGACTTTGTTAAGGTGTCAATCGAAGCGTCTTTGCAATTTTAATAGCTGATTAGTTTTTGGGATACTTCGATCGGGGGGGTTCGCTGTTTTGCCCGTTTGAAGGTCATTTCTGTCAGGCGCTATATCTCGTGAACCAAACATACGATTTTTTTAAACAAGGTGTCAATCGACGCGTATTGACATTTTTGTTCTTCTATCAAATTTTTAAAAAAAGCCTTCGAGCGGTTTTCAAAATTTTTAGAAAAAAGTGAAAAAAATTAGGTTTTTTTTCAAAAACAATAAATTTTTAACCTTATTGTCAAGTCTTAGTAATCAATGTTTATAAAATTTATCTACTCCAAACAATGCTCGCAAAAAAATCATCAAAAGTTTTTCTCATGATTACGTAAAAAAATCAATTAAAAATTAAAAATCATTAAAAGTCATCATGATTTTCAAGGTCATTTTTATCATTCACTATATCTCACGAACCAGATATAATATTTGCATCATTAAGGTGTCAGTTGACGTGTATTAACATCTTTGTGAAGTTTTCAACATTATAAAAATTATGTTTAGCCGTTTTTTTAATTTAATAGAAGAAAATGCACAAAATTATGGTTTTTTTCATAGAAAATATTTTTTAACCTGATTTGCACAGCACAGTGATCCAGTTTATAAAATTTAGACATTCTCATTAGTTTTTGAAGAGACACCGGCAAAATGTTCTTCCATAATTATGAAAAAGCTAAATTAAAAATGAAAAATCATTCGAAGTTACCATGTAAAGAGGGTTCATACGAGTGCTATTACTTTATATCTTTTATTCTAAAAAATTGTTGTAAATTCAATCAAAGTTTTAAGATATTTGCATAATTTAAGCAGATTTTTAATAGTTTTTATAGTCTTTTAATTAAAAAAAATTGCTTAAATTTTGAAAACCAACAAAAATTTTCAACACCAAAAAGGCCCCCCCGATTGATCCGCGTGAATATTCAATCTGTCCTCATCGACCTAAAGCCTTACATAATCAATGGACCCTCCCGTAGACGATATGATTCATATTAACTCATTCCTATTACTATTACCTCTCATTGTTGTAATGTTGTTGATGTTTATGTAGATATTACTGGGAAGTTGACCGTGTGGACCTCAAGGGTCGCACCTCGCGGCTTGTTTCATTTTGATTTTGAGCCTCTGGAATTTCGCAACTAAATTAAGCATTTTCTCAAAACTTTGAATCTTTACCCAAATGATATTTCCTTTTCACAGACTAAATATTCATTTTCCCAACAGATTTAAATTTTTCAAGAGAAAAAAGGATTAAAAATTTACCAGAATTCAATGATGTCGAACGAAGTTGAAATTCAATGCAACATTGAATTATAAGATTTTACTGCAGATATATGAGCCAAGAAGAATATAACGATATTCCTATTTCTATTGTTTTTTTCTATTATTTGACACAAAATCGCGTCGAAGACAATTGTGAGGTCCGTACGTGAACATTTTCAACACGCAGAAGGTCACACACGTTTAAGAGTGTTATTATTATAATTATCTGTCTGCAGTTAAACGTCTCTACTGAAAATATATTTGCTGGATTATTCAATAAAATTATTTGCACCTGTAGTATATTGATTTGCGAGAGAAAATCGCTTGAAATCATCAACTTCTGAAACATTTAGTAGGTAAACTTACTAAACATCAGAAAATTAATTTTTTTTTTTGAAAAACAGTGGAAATAATTGGGAAGTGCTATCATCAATTCATTTTTGTAAATCATGTAGTTTATTAAAAATCAACGCTACTCAAAACTTCTAAAGGGTTGTCTTCTTGTGATTCTGCAAAGTACATTGCTTCCGTATACATATCTAGCATTTGTTGGCTAGGTACAAAATCAGTACATCCTCCCTCTGAACGCAAACTAAACCTTAATCGTAATATTGATGTATTTAAGCTTTGCTTATTTCTTAGTTTATCTTTGATTAAATTATACACGGAAAATGCCCTTTCAACAACAGCATTTGAAATCGGTAGGGTAAGGATCGCAATAGCTAAATGTACAATATGCTTAAGTCGCTGCATTCTACGCGCATTGCGCTCTTCGTGTACTTTGCTCCAAAAACTTCCCGAGTTCCTAATTTCACACCTTGTTCATTCTTGCCTATGAAGTAAATTCCATTCTTGCACAGTTTCGTTGACGTCACCATCGTATCTAGCAATTAGGGTCGGTAATATTTGGCCTATGTTGACTAGTTGCATTTTTAGGCGAGAGAGAATCAGCTTTTCCCAAAAGATTTATATTTTCCGGTATTCTGTACTGAATTTCATCACACAAACGGACTAAAAAACTCTTGCATCTAGTTTTAACAATGTTGAGTACATCGTCGTGGACATCGGTGGAGGCCATGTGAAATGAATGACCAAAATTTATAAATTTGTGGTCATTAACAAAATCATGAAATTTAAAATAATGCAGTTTATGTTTACTTTTTCGATGCAAACGCTCTGCTGGAACTAACATAGCTAGATTAAAACACATTAAATCACCTAATTCCTTATATAGTTTTAAGGGATCTATGTTATCTCACTGAAACAATGTGTTGTTTTCGGTAATCGATTTGTGTGAAGTTTTTAAAAACACGAAATAAATGTAATTTCCCTTTTGGCGTAGCATAAAATGCAATCGTTCTGCTGTGTAACATCTTTCTGTTTCTTTAGAAATAGCAAAATGGAGCTTTAGATGCTCCTATTGTTCCATAATTTTGACTATAGCCGCATATCTACAAAGCCATCTAGTTCCAGAGAGTTTGTCTATTTTCAGTGGAGTATTTTTTCCTGTCATAGCTGTATAAATTTTGTTATAAAGCTGTTGTCTTTTCGAACTCATTGAACACCAGTTATGAGATTCTTTGACGATGAATTCCAAATGCTTTGGTAAAACAGAGCATGCATACTCAGCAGCAAGATGAAGAAAGTGACAAATACATTTCATAACCACTGAATCTGGAAAGGACTCTCTAAGAATTGTGGAGACTGAACGTCGTACTCCTGCCATTACACTTGCTCCATCAGCACCTATTCCTATTAAGCGGTCTAATTTGAGTCCTGCAATCAATAAATGGGATTTCAAAGCATTAGTTATTGTAAGCGCATCGCCAGATTCAATTTCAATTATCTTGGAAAACGTAGTTTCCATTTTTCGCTTCTGTCGGCTAAAGTATTTAATCATTATGCAAAGTACTTTTTTCTTGTCTATTGATGTGCTCTCATCAACAATTAATGAATAATCACTGTCTGAAATATCCTTCAATAAATCTTGCAATAAACAAAGAGCAATTACGTTGCTTAAAAGAGCAGTGCACTTCGTCCGGTGGAGCTTCAAATCGGATAAAACTTCCGAAGTTGGATCCAAATTTTTAATGATGATCCCCAAATGATCAACAGTTCTTAGTGAACAATGTTCCCCTATGAAAACTGCTGTTTTCAGCTCTGCTATCTCTCGCTTAGCTGAAATTTGAACTGGAAAAAATTTAAAAATTGTAGAGCATTTTTTTTGATAATTTAATAACTTCTAAATGCTTTTTTGTTATCCCATAAGAAGCTAAATCCTTTTTATGAGCCAGTAAAGTGCATTTACAAAATTTACCCAAAGCTCGAGTATCATCGTGATGCACTTGCTGCAACCACTCTGAAATTGGACAGTTTGAATATCCTTATTGAAGTCGAGCACAAAAATGTATAATACAAAAGAATGCAATATTATCATTCACAGTTTAAAAATAAACGGACAACTCAGGTAAATTTTCCTACTCTTTGCGATATCGACGGGCGTATTTTTTCACAAACGAAGATTCGTCTGATAAAGACATTGTTCTATAGAAATATGAAACTTTACAAAACATTCAGAAAGCAAAACTTTTAAACAATTTTACCACATTATCTACACCCCTAAAACAAGTTTACTGCACTGTTTGCCTACATACATTTGTCGTTTGATTTTGCCCATCACGAGAATCCCAGGAATTTCTGCCTCACATCCATGAATTCCATGATATTCATGATAATTTGCTGGATATGCCAATACTTGAAGTCTTCGAATGGCTCAATAAAAATTATTTTTAGTGTGCAATAAGTGAATCAGATTTCATAAATTACGTTTTGCAAACAATTGATTAATTTGATAAAACCCCCATCTCACCCCCAAAAGAAAAATATAATTAACTGACCCCCAATTTCTCCCCAAAGGTATGTAAAATACCCCAAAATGGGGGTGAAAACCCCAACTTGGCAACTCTGATGTGAGTTGAGCAGCATACTGAAGACAGCCAATCAGTTGCTCATACGGAATTTTTGACATCTTTTGTCTTTCTTCGCCACTCCTTGGGGAAAGTTTGAGTGATATCTTTTAATTCAAATTTGATGGTGTTGAAACCGGGTTACAATCACTCATTCTGAAACGATCTAAAACATCGAGCAAATATTGAGTTTGGTCAAGAGAAATAGTATCTGACTTTCGGTCACGTGTGATGTGGTGCATCCCAAGCAATTGCTTTGCTTCGCCGAGATCCTTCATTGGAAAATTTTTAGACAGAGAAGTGCAAAGGTCATTTTCCCATTTTTTGTGGTTGCTAAAAATCACCACGTCATCCACATACACTGCTACAATTATTATGGATTGGCCCTCAATTCGATGGTAAACACATTGATCAGCATCGTTACTTTTCAGCCCAAATTTAACCAGTACATTGTTAAGTGTTTCATTCCATACACGGCTCGCGTGCTTTAGGCCGTATACCGATTTATGCAATTTACATACTTGTTTCGTGCCGTCATTGCACTCAATCGGTTGATGCATATAATTTATCACATTGCACAATCATGCCAATGAACTTCCCACTTCCAAGTCACCTCATTGCGCAATCATGCAAATTAACTTTCCACAAATATTCCATATTTACAATTTTTTCCATCGTAATATTGAATTGCTTCCTAATGCAAATAAATAAATCATTAACCCAAGTCATTCAACCTAATTATCAATCATTGCACTCACCACGCATATTTGCTAGTTCCAATAATGCAATAATGCACACACAGGTTATTCCGCAATTACGATGCACACTCAAGCTGGTGACCTAGTTTAATTATTGCTAAGGTTGTAGAAATAAATTAAGTATATAAATTGTAGTAATGTTTAAGCTCGAGTTAGTTTAACTTTGGATCGTCGATAAACTCATTTCATCGAGAACTTTGTTTTTTTTTTGTACTTCACCGATAAGGAAAAGTCATAATTGGTGCCCCAGCAAATTAAGAACTGTTCCCGTGAGAATACAGTTCAGGGCGTGGTAAAAGATCTGTTCCCGTGAGAACACAGTTCCGCCCGTGCAAATTAAAGCTGTTCCCGTGAGAACATAGTTCAAACCGAATTTAATAAAACTGTTCCCGTCAGAACACAGTTCCGTCCGGAAAAATCGAAAAAATCTGTTCCCGTAAGAACACAGTCGGAAACGAGTTTTTAAGGACGTTAACGATCCTACGCGAAGTGTTCGTAAAGCAACAAACTGTTCGCGAGAGAAATCACCTGCACATAGAAGTTCCTGGGAGTGGGAAAAAACCCTTGCAAAGGAGCAGCTTCACAGTGACCAGAAGCCGTACCGCATTAGGTGCATCACAACTTAATGCAGAATAGGATTATAGATAGAAACCAGTTTGGGTTTCAGGAAGGTAAAGGAACAACAGACGCGATTGTAGAAGTGATGAGACATATCAATACACAACTGGATCAGGGAAGTTACGTTGCTGCAGTTTTTATCGATCTAAAAAAGGCGTTTGATACGGTAGTGCACGATATACTGATAAGTAAACTTGAGAACTTGGGAATTGTTGGTATGCCAAGAGAACTTATGCGTACGTACCTGGCAGAAAGACTTCAAAGGACTGAAATTGGAAACGTTAACAGTGAAATAGCGCAGATTACTATTGGCGTACCACAGGGATCTATACTAGGACCGATTCTTTTCCTGTTATATACAAACAACTTGGTGACTTCAGGAATCGACGGGAAAGTTGTGATGTACGCTGATGATACGATACTGATTTACTCAGGTAAAAATGAAACTGACTTAGAACAAAAGATAAACAATGACTTAGACAAATATTCCCAATGGCTCATACGGAACAAATTGACATTAAACACGAACAAAACCAAATACGTTATCTTTAAACAAAAAAATAAAACTGATATTGAGCCACTGATAAAAATAGAAAATAAAACTCTTCAGAGAGTTAAACATATGAAGTACCTTGGACTTACAATTGATGAAAAACTAGCGTGGACACCGCATATAAATGATATGAGGAAAAAAATAGCAGCTATAGTTGGTTTGCTCCATCGTTTCAGCTATTTCTCAATTAAAAATAAAATACAAATTAAAAATGCATACATAATTTCAAGAATTACATACGGGATTATAATTTGGAGCCAAACTACCAACAAGCCGCGAGGTGCGACCCTTGAGGTCCACACTGTCTACTTCCCAGTAATATCTACATAAACATCAACAACATTAAACACAATAATAATTTTGAAAATAATACTACTATAAGTAATAACAATGAGAGGTATTCATAGCAGTAACAGGAATGAGTTAATATGAATCATATCGTCTACGGGAGGGTCCATTTATTATATAAGGTTTTTGGTCGATGAGGACAGATTGAATATTCACGCGGATCAATCGGGGGGGCCTTTTTGGTGTTGAAAATTTTTGTTGGTTTTCAAAATTTAAGCAATTTTTTTAATTAAAAGACTATAAAAACTATTAAAAATCTGCTTAAATTATGCAAATATCTTAAAACTTTGATTGAATTTACAACAATTTTTTTAGAATAAAAGATATAAAGTAATAGCACTCGTATGAACCCTCTTTACATGGTAACTTTGAATGATTTTTCATTTTTAATTTAGCTTTTTCATAATTATGGAAGAATATTTTGCCGGTGTCTCTTCAAAAACTAATGAGAATGTCTAAATTTTATATACTGGATCACTGTGCTGTGCAAATCAGGTTAAAAAATATTTTCTATGAAAAAAACCATAATTTTTCGCATTTTCTTCTATTAAATTAAAAAAACGGCTAAACCGAATTTTTATAATGTTGAAAACTTCAAAAAGATGTTAATACACGTCAACTGACACCTTAATGATGCAAATATTATATCTGGTTCGTGAGATATAGTGAATGATAAAAATGACCATGAAAATCATGATGACTTTTAATGATTTTTTATTTTTAATTTATTTTTTTACGTAATCATGAGAAAAAGTTTTGATGATTTTTTTGCGAGCATTGTTTGGAGTAGATAAATTTTATAAACATTGATTACTAAGACTTGACAATAAGGTTAAAAATTTATTGTTTTTGAAAAAAAAACCTAATTTTTTGCACTTTTTTCTAAAAATTTTGAAAACCGCTCGAAGACTTTTTTTAAAAATTCGACAGAACAACATAAACGCTAATACGCGTCGATTGACACCTTGTTTAAAAAAATCGTATGTTTGGTTCGCGAGATATAGCGCCTGACAGAAATGACCTTCAAACGGGCAAAACAGCGAACCTCCCCGACCGAAGTATCCCAAAAACTAATCAGCTCTTAAAATTGCAAAGACGCTTCGATTGGCACCTTAACCAAGTCAATTGGACTTTGTTTACGTGAGTTATGCTCGTAGAAAAAAGTGTCCACGAACGTACGTACGTACACACACACACACACACACACATACATCTCCCTTTCTAAAAACACTTTATATATACTCTATAGACCTCAAAACGTAAAGAAAAGTTGAAAATTTCAATTTCGATTTTCGAGGCGATTACAAGAACTTCCCATATACTGGGAAGTTAAAAATAACCTCATGAGCATGTCACGACTACTAACTAAAGCATACAAAACCATATATAACTTGCAAGGGATGACCGCTACATCTGAAGTATATAAAACAGCACAAGAACTTAATGTAGACGGACTGATTCACATGGAAAAAGGAAAATTCATTTTTAAAAATTTACACATTGAACAAATGAAAACAACGAAACTAGACATAAATGGGAGAAAAAACGACTACAATATGAGAAACGCAAATGAAATTTTAATAAAATTTGCTAGGACAGAGCGCCTGAGGATGGATCCGATTAACACCGCATCAAATTTTTACAATAAGCTACCTCAAACAATGAAAGAAGCGCGTAACATAATGACATTTAAAATCATGCTACGTAAACATTTACTGAAAATTCAATTTGAATAATTAAGAACGGTAATGTTTTTTTTATTATCAATTTTTTTTTATTTTAATTTTAATTTTTTTTTTAAATTTTAATTTAATTTAATTTTTTTTTCTTTTTTCAATTTTTTCCTTTTTCCTTTATATATATATATATATCTTCTTTTTTTTAAGAACGCTAATATTTTTTTTCCTGCTACAAATGTGAAACAAAATTAGATATATTGAACTCTGAATAAAACTTTTGAGATACTGGTACTATCCCTTATACCGATATACATCGTCTGGGAAGTACTATTTAAATGAACAAGCTTTCAGGAAATAATTGCACACGGACAGTGCAAGCAATGAACTATGGAGTAAAGATTTTTTGGAGGAAACGGAGGTGGTTTTAGTCGGTAGAATTCCGACATGCCGAGAAGCAGGAGCAACTCGGTATCTTTTGAAGATTTCCATCTCCCAACGACGAAAAAAAAAACATCCAACGGTTGCACCAAAAAGGAGCCATACGGGCTGTCCGCTGAAGACATCAACGATGCAGCTGGCGATAGTTAATTTTATGTAATTCAAGTATTTTCATAAAACTGCAATTGAATTAATCAAAGTAAATTTCATCAAATATTTTGTTTTCGAGTAAAATTTGAGATTATATAAAGAAATTTGCAAATTAAATTGATCTGAATAAAAGTAAATCAAATCAAACATCTTGTTTTCAAATAAATATTGATTGAAATCATATAAAGAAATATTTAAGAAATAATAGTGCAGAAATTGTCAAGATTCGAGTAAACCAACTTGAGTGTTTAAAAAGTGAACGCAATTTAATATTGGTGAATACTGTGTGTGAATTTTGACGTTATAGTTTAATCTTTTGTGTGTGTAGTAATTTATTTTTTCGCGATATTTTATCTGAAATGGAGGCAATCCATGATACGTTGAGAGAGATTACAGGAGCCTTAAATTCGCAAATCGAACTGGCGAAACGGTTAGAATTGCGGATTTTTGCTCTCGAGGAAAATCCTCAATCCCAATCTTCTAGTTCATCGGTATCATCAGATACAACGATTTTCACGACTGAACAAGATTTAGATAACATTAAAAAACTTCCTGATTGTGTGAGGAACCTCCAAACTTTCGACGGAAACCCAGTGCAGTATATTTCTTGGGTGCATAGCGTCGAAATGATCCTTGACGATTACAAAATCGTTCGACAGAAGCCCATCTATAGAGCGATACTCCGGCACATTCGGCAAAAGATAAGGGGTGCTGCCGACTCTGCCCTTATCTCTTACAATACTTTTGACGAAGGTTGGTCTTGTATTAAAAAATGGCTTTCTCTCCATTACGCGGATAAGCGAGACGTTCGGAACTTGGAGAACCAATTGCATTCCATGGTCCAAAGAAACAAAACAGTTGATGAGTTCTACGCAGCCGGGAACCATCAGCTTTCATTAATAATTAATAAAATTAAAACGGAGGATCGATCCCCTGAAACTATCTCAGCATTAACCGAGAATTATCGGAATAGGGCGTTAGAAGTTTTTATTAGAGGCTTGAACAGAGACCTCTCGAGGATGCTGGGAATACAAAAACCTCAAACTCTTCCGGAAGCCTATGCTTCATGTCTCGAAATTCAGAACCTCAACTTTAGGAATTTTCAGATTCATAATAGAAATGTAAACAATGTAATCTCCGCTCCCACGAATCAACTTTTTAGCCCAAAATTGGATTCTTACAAACAAAGGTTACCAGTGAATGATAGGAATCAAATATACAACTACCCAAATAAGTTTCGGTACCAACCTAATGCAAATATTCCTCCACCCAGGCCAGCTCAGCCTAAACCACCAGTTCCGATGGATATAGACAAATCTATTCAAACCCGTCAGGTTGACTATTTGAACAGATCATCTCAGGTTCCGCAGAACAAGCGTTCAAATGATTCATTCAAATATCCGAGGAAATCGCAACGACTTTTTAACCTCGGGTTAGATGAAGAATCTGAAGAAATCCATGTCGATCAACGTAAAGACGACTATCATTCAGAACTACAAACCCAACTAGATGATGATTACTGTAATGCAGTCAATGAGTCCGAAGATAATCATGTAAATTTTATGATGGACGCCTCTCTAGCGTACCATACATAGAATATACCATTCGGGATGGTAAAGTATTAAAATTCTTTGTGGATACTGGTGCCAACAAAAACTTTATCTCCCCCATAATCGCTCATAATGCTAAAAAGGTTGAAAACCTCTTTAATATTCAGTCCGCCGCGGGACAAATATCTATTGCTGAAAAAATTAGTGGTCCTTTTTTTAAAAGCATAGGTAATGGCACAAACTTAGATTTCTTCGTTTTGCCGGGACTCAAGTCATTCGATGGTATCATTGGATATGACACTCTGAGGGAATTGGAAGCCCTCAAACCCTCAAACCCTCCCTCAAACCTAACATAAAAATTCCTCTTAAAGCAAAAGAGTCAAGGCAGGTAAATAATATTGAACACGTTGACTGCGAACATTTGAATAGTCAAACGAAAAGGAATTTGCAATGTATACTAGATAGGTTTTCGTCGATTTTTGGTCCAATAAGCGATAAAGAATTAGTCGACACAAGCGTTCGCGCAGAAATTAGAACCATTTCTTCTGAACCAATTTATACTAAATCTTACCCATATCCAGTTAAGATGAGATCGGAAGTCGAAAGACAAATTTAACAAATACTCGATGATGGAATCATTCGCCCCTCAAAAATTCCATACAATTCCAATATGGATTGTTCCAAAAAAGCCAAATTTTGCGGGTGAAAAACAATATAGGCTTGTAATTGACTTTAAACGACTTAATGCAGTAACGATGCCGGATACATATTCCATCCCAGACATAACAAACACTTTAGCTAGTTTTGGAAAATCAAGATATTTTACCACCCTCGACTTAACGTCGGGTTTTCATCAAATTAAGATGTCTACGGATGACATCCCGAAAACTGCATTTTCCACAGCAAACGGAAAATTTGAATTTACTCGACTTCCGTTTTGACTCAAGAACGCGCCGTCAATCTTCCAATGAATGATAGACGACGTCTTGAAACCTTTCGTTGGAAAAATTTGTTATGTCTACATTGACGATATTATCATTTTAGGTGAAACTGAAGAAACGCATTTGAAAAATTTAGAAACCGTGCTTAGCCAACTAAGGAACGCAAATTTAAATGTAAACATTTCAAAATCGAAATTTTTAAGGACACAGGTTGAATTTCTAGGATACATTATCTCCGAAAAGGGAATTCTACCAGATCCCAAAACGATATCAGCAATCAGCAAAATTAAGCTCCCCACAAATTTCAAGGATCTGAAAGCCTTCCTTGGTTTAGCCTCTTATTATAGAAAATTTTTAAGGGACTTCGCAAAAATTTCGAAACCACTGACTATTCAAACGAGAGGCGAAAACGCTCAAATAAGAGCCAATCAGTCGAAAAGAAGGATATTAAGCTTGGAAAGCTCGAATTGCAGACGTTCAATGATTTGAAAACTCTTCTTACTTCTTCCGAATTACTAACCTTCCCAGATTTCGAAAAACCATTTGTGCTCATCACCGATGCGTCTTATACTGCGATCGGAGCAATCTTGTCGCAAGGCGAGATCGGTAGGGATCGACTCATTACCTACATCTCAAGATCTCTAAACACGACGGAAGAAAACTACGCAACCAATGAAAAAGAGATGTTGGCAATTGTCTGGGCACTGGATAAATTAAGAACATATCTTTATGGCGCAAAGAAGTTCAAAATTTTAACCGATCATCAGCCATTAACCTTCGCCTTGAGCAATAACAATCACAACGCAAAACTTAAACGTTGGAAGGCAAGGATTGAGGAGTTTAATTATGAACTAATCTATAAACCAGGTAGATCTTATGTTGTAGCTGATGCTCTCTCCAGATTACCAATAGAAGCTAACATGTTAACATCGGATTCAGGAACGGCACATAGTGCTGATGAGGACCACACTGATCTCATTCGACATTGTGAGGCTCCACTAAATGTGTTTCGAAACCAAATAATTTTCTCCGAAGGGAAAGAAGTGAGCGCTTACGAGCAACCACATACTTCCAAAGACATTTTATTCGTGTGAATCAAATTAACGAAGAGACCATTACCAAGTCGCTGAAAGATAAACTTAACCCCAACACAGTCAACGGCATTAAAATTCCAGTGCAATTCATTCAAATACTTCAGCAAATCTTCAAAAAACATTTTTCTAAATTTAAGATTCGCATCACTCAAAGAATAGTTCAGGATATTACCAATGAGGATATCAAGTTTCAAATAATACCGGAAGAACATCGCCGAGCTCACAGAAATTATAGAGAGAACAAAGAGCAAATACTCGAGAAATAATATTTCCCGAAAATGAGGAAGCTAATTAAAACCTACACCAAAACATGTGATGTCTGTAACACCAACAAATACGATCGCCATCCACTAAAGCCAGAGTTACAGGAAACACCTGTACCCCGATATCTGGCTGAAATTGTGCACATTGACATCTTAGAAATTGGCGGTGAGAAATACCTTTTATTTATTAACATAATTTTTATTTATTTAACATAAAAAATAAAGCTGTTTTACACCTTCGGGATAAAATTATTGAAGCAATCCATTACTTCTCTGCTCCGAAAATTATAGTCCTAGATAATGAGGGAAGTTTTATCAGCCCAATCATTTTAAACTTTCTGGAAGTGATCAATATATCGGTTTATCTTACGCCAACACAAAAAAGTGAGTTAAATGGTGTAGTGGAACGCCTTCATTTTACTATATTAGAAATTTTCAGATGCCTCCAACGAGAGTATCCTAGTCTCTCGCCAAAAGAGCTTGTTACCATAGCAGTGGACAGATATAACAATACCTATCACTCCGTTACCAAGGTAAAACCTGTAGACGTTCTTCTTGGAAGATCAAAACGTCTGAATTACCAAAATCTAATCGATTTTAAAACTAAGTTAAACCAGGATCTTAAACATGAGATTTTTCGCAAGCAAAAGAACCAAGTAAAGAATCATAATCTCAGAAGAACTCCGCCAAAAACTTACAAACCCGGAGAATTGTTTATAAAGTAAATAAGCAAAAAAAATCAAAAACTAAACCTTTATTCGCAAAAGAAGTAGTCGCCAAGAATAATCGCGTTACTATCACCACAACCACTGGAAAGAGGATTCACAAGTCTCACTTGAAAAATATCCCTTCTGTTTCAGACTAATCTTGTGCCATGTTCGTGGATCTGTGGATGTTTACGAATATACTAGCCCCCTCATGACGATGCGACAAGGCTTCGGCAAAGTAATCAACGGGAATTTTAAAATCATCCACTCAATCAACCTTACTAGATATGATGAAGTCCTGTACAGTATCAAATCGACAATTCAACACCGCATCAACAGAACTAGTATCCTAGTCCCACAACTTAATCATCAGTTAGCAAAAGTGACGGATCTCCTAAACCAACTACGGTTAAGGGAACCTCATAGGCCAAGACGCTTCATAAATTGGATGGGATCAGCATGGAAGTGGATTGCTGGTAATCAAGACGTTACTGATTGGGATAACGTTGTCAAGAGCCAAAATGATTTCATAATAAATGGCAATAAACAGTATAAAATCAACAATCATGTAACTAAAGTCACTATCTTACTAGTAGATAACTATAATAGGATTGTTTCCGAAATGAATACCCATAATAACGATAAATTCAAACAAACAATTTTTAATAAAATGATAATACTGCAGGATGAGATTCAAGAAATTATACTAGCCTGCCAGCTTGCCAAAAATGGAATAGTGAACTCCAATCTATTGGACAACACGGAAATTTATGAAATACTTTCCTAAACCGAAACGCTACCATATAAAAATGAAATTCAGGCTATAAAATATGCCGAGCCCATGGTACCAGTTAAAGATTCACTCCTTCTTTACGTAATTTGTCTTCCTAAAACTGAACCGATCGATTTTAACCATATACTAATTCGTCCCACCACAAACGACAACAAAATGATCTACGCTAAGTATTCTTATTTACTTGTATCTCAAACTATCAAATACGGCATTACCAAAAAGTGTTCCAAAATTCAGGGTACAACTATTTGTCGACAACATCAATTGGAAAAATTAACGTCTGATTGTATCTATCAAACCCTTGAAGGAGGTAACGCCGCTTGTGACTATCAGTTCCATGATAAGCCAATAGTTGAGCTAATCAGCGAAAATACAATATATTTAACAAACTTCAAAGGGCAACTTAAATATGGCAATTCAACCAGAACTATAAACGGCACCTTCTTTGTAAACTTTCCAAACGATACAATCCAAGTAAATGATGTAAAGTGCACCAACAAGGAAATCGAAACTTTTCATCTTTTACCCCCTGTTTTGAATAGCAATTTTACAGCAAACGAAATGAAATTAGACCTGGAGTATTTGCATAAGCTTCATCTAGATAATGTCAACAAATTAGAAAGCCTTCCCTATAATAATGTCGTATCCATCACTTCCGATGCAATAATATTTCTTCTAATGGTGACCCTAGCAGCAATTTTTTTCTATGCCTGTCGAAGGCAGACGGCCTCAGTTTCACTAGATACTACTCATAACTCACCCTACGTGTATCCGAATCCTATTAGATTACCATTCTGATCTGTGAGACACAGATTTTTAAGGAGGGAGGAGTTATCACATTGCGCAATCATGCCAATGAACTTCCCACAAATCTTCCAAGTCACCTCCTTGCGCAATCATGCCAATCAACTTTCCATAAATATTCCATATTTACCATTTTTTCAATCGTAATATTGAATTGCTTCCTAATGCAAATAAATAGATCATTAACCCAAGTCATTCAACCTAATTATCAATCATTGCACTCATCATGCATTTTTGCTAGTTCCAATAATGCAATAATGCACACACAGGTTATTCCGCAATTACGATGCACACTCAAATAAATTAAGTATATAAATTGTAGTAATGTTTAAGCTCGAGTTAGTTTAACTTTGGATCGTCAATAAACTCATTTCATCGAGAACTTTGTTTTTTTTCCTTCACCGATAAGGAAAAGTCATGTTTTCTTTAAGTTTACCATTTACAAAGGCGGTAACAGCATCGAGTTGATGAATTTTCAAATTGTGTTTGGTTGCCAATGCAATCAAGAATCGTAGTGTATTGTACCTGATTACAGGTGCAAACGGTTCTTTATAATCAATGCCTTGTCACTGTGATCATCCTTTTATAACTAAACGCGCTTTGTCATTAGCTGCATTTCCATCGCTGTCACGCTTGATTTTGAATACCCATTTATATTGCCTTTTTGACAACGGACAAATTAGTCAATGTCCAGGTGCTTTTGACTTTGTGGGCATTCATTTCTTCTTCCATAGCTTTTCGCCACAGTTGTGCATCTTAGCTGGATAACGCCTCTTCCGGCGAAATCGGAACACTACTGGTTGTGTGAGTGACTGCATTAAAACTGTAATTTGCAACGACATAGCACGGTTTTGGCCGTCCAGCCGTTCGTTCGGAGCGTCTCGGTGTTGTCTGAGTTGTGACGGTCTGGTCAAGCGATGCATCAAAGTCTTTATCATCGTTCATGTCGTACAAAGACTCATCGATAGTGTTGGATATAATAAATGAACTGGCAACTGAAAGGTTATCAGCTGGTTGATTGTCTGAATCAGCCTGTGCGGGTGCTGAGGTTGCTGGTGAATCGGCCGTTTCAATCACAGTAACATCACTCCCTGAATCGTCAATTTCGTTGTCAGAGTCATCATCTGCTTCACTCTTCAAATAATCATCGTTGTCGTCTATTTGTAAAAAAGAATTTCTAAAAAGGTTATCATTTGTCTCAATTACCCTATTTTCAGTTTCAAAGAAAATGACATCACGACTCAAAACAATTTTCTGTGTTTCGTTGTTGATTAGGCGATACGCCTTCGATTCATTGCTGTAGCCAAGAAATGTATACTCGACTGATTTTTTGTCGAGTTTCGTTCTTATTTCCTTTGGTACATGTACCATAGCAGTTGCACCAAACACTTGAATATGAGACAGGTTTGGTTTTTTGCCTGTCGGTGTAATTGTTTTTTGATTTCTGCACGGCGTACGATTTATTAAATATGCTGCAGTTACTACAGCTTCGGCCCAAAAACTCTTGTGTACGCCCGAATCATAAATCATGCAGCGAACACGCTCCATTAATGTACGATTCATACGCTCCGCTACACCAATTTGCTCTTTTACATACCATACACTTTTTTGATGGATCACTCTGTATTTTTCACTCATTCGATCATCAAATTTATTATCGACCTCTGTTCCGTTGTCTGTTCTAAAAATTTTAATCGTATTTCCAGTTGTGTTTTTTACCAAATTTTTAAATTTCTCGAATTCCGAAAACACTTGTGTATTTTTCTTTTACCGGTATTGCAAAAACATATCTACTATTATCGTCTGGAAATGTGACAAAGTACTTTGCACCGGATTTCGATTTAACAGACAATGGGCCACACACATCGGAATGTATAATTTCTAGTAAAGCCTTACCACGCATTCCACTGTCTTTGAACGGAGTTCTAGAATGTTCTCCCATTGCGCACACTTTGAATTTGGAAATCATATTGGACGGATTAAAGGTAACACCAGTCGTCAACTTTTTTACGTTTATCAGATTATTTTTACAAATATGGCCCATTCTACGATGCCAAATGTCACTGTTCGTTTTCGTTGCCAAAACAATATCGCTTTTGTGTGGATTCTCATTTACAGTACCTTGTAATACGTAAAAATCATTTTTATTCTTAGCTTCCGCGATCAAGTTTCTATTTTTATCGGAAACGTGGCAAAAATTCTCTTCAAAAACAATTTGTTTGTCTCTTTTTGTCATTTGACCTACAGACAGTTAATTTATACTGAGTACAGGCACACATTTCACATCATGAATTGTTGCAGTTTGATTCGCGTTATTGCCGTCGAGTGTCAATGAAACGTCGTCAACGCATTCAACATTTAGTTTGCTGTTGTTGGCAATGGTAATACATTTGATGCAACACTATTAAATGTACTTTTGTCGTTGCTCATGTGTGCGGTTGCACCGGATTCCACACACCAATCACCCTCTTGCTTTGTCGAAGTCATCCGGGCCGCATACAGTGCTGTAACTGACATATTTTTCGAATGTTCTTTTTTTCATTCTCGTTCTTCTTTTTCTTATTCTTTGAAAAACCGAATTTGGCAATATGACCCACCTTATTGCAAAGATGGCAACGAAATTTACTTTTTTTTCGTATCGCGACTGTGACATTCCTTATCGAGCTTTTTATCTTGTAAAAGGGTATTTTTCACAGAGACTAAAGACAGTGTGTCTTTTTGGTTTTCCAATGTAAACACAAGCAAATCATATTCAGACGGTAGACCGGCTAACAAAAGAGATGCTTTCAAATCGTCTGCTAATTCAAAACCGACACTAGTACACAAAAATGCAGTTTCCGTAAATGAATTTACGTAGTCTTTCATACTTTCAAAGTCTGTCCTTTTCATTTGTGTTAATGCTTTTAGTAGGTCTACTTTTCTTGTTAAACCTTTCGCTTGAAATGCACTTTCTAAATTTGTCCAAGCTTCGTTTGCAGTCTTCGCATATGCGATATGACAAAAATTATACGGCTCTATTAAAAGAGTAATTTCAGCCAATGCTTTTCCATCCAATTCTCTTTCTGCTGCTGTTACTTTTGAAGCTCCCTCTTCTTTTATGGCAATCCATGAGCTTTTGATGATTAAGTACGATTTGACTGGATATTGAAGGAAGACAAGGACAATAGGATGAATCACGACGAAGGCAACTGTGCATCGAGCCTGGTGAGAGCGTTTAGTTGTTGAATAGGATACAATTAGGATATAGAAAGTAGGTTAAAAAACTTAGGGGTATATAAATAGTCGTAGATCAGGTATAAGAAACAAATTGTGATTCGCACTGAGGAAGAAGGCACGTAGCCCTCGAAACAATTGTATGCGATATAAAAAATAAATATTTACAGTACACGGAACAACACAGTTTTTTTTCTCTTAACTTCTTCATGACAGAAACTAATTTCGTGAATGAACTATCATTGTTGTTATCACGAACTTTCAGCCTATCGTTGAAGGAAACTGGTTTCTCATCAACTTTATCACTGTAGCGCACTACTATAAAATCTTTCTCGTTAGTTAAAGATATATCATCTTTTTTGTTTTTCTTGCTAACTAGCATATAAAATTTCAGTTTCATCGCCCCTTTAATATCTGACAAAGAAGTGCAATCAAACACATGGAGGTGATCAATCTCTTCGTTTTGGTTGCCACTTTGCTTGTCGATTTCTGTATTCTTATTTTCATTTTGAACCTTTTTCGTTTTACTTCTTGTTATCGCCAATAACTATTTGCTAATATTTTCATCGTTTGTCGGAAGTATCATGGATTTTAGCATTTCAGTGTTGATTTGTATTCTTGACAGCGCATCCGCATTTGTATTTATATTACCCTTTTTGTATATGATCTCGAAATCGTAGTCCGAAAGATCTCGACGTATTCTAGTAAGTTTTGAAGATGGATTTTTGTGTGTAAACAATGATACCAAGGGTCTGTGGTCTGATACGACTATAAACTTCCGTCCATATAAATATGGCCCCAATGTATCACTAATAGTTCCTTTTCTATGATAGGTTTATTCAACTCGTGCTTATTCACGGATTTGCTCGCGTACGAGATTGGTAGTTCTGAACCAATTTCTCCTTGTGATAGTATAGCACTTAGTGCGAAATTTGACGCATCTGTAGTAAGTATGAAGGGTTTCTCAAAATCAGGGTATTGAAGTATAGGAGGTGGAATCAGTTTGCATTTTAAAAGTTCGTATGCTTTTTGCTGTTCCTCTTCCCAAACAAACGGTGCATTTTTCTTTAAAAGAGAGTTCAGACTCTACCGTTTCCGCAAAGTTTCGTATGAAGCGTCGAATTTAGTTGCAGAAAGCTACGAATCTTCGCACGTCATCCGCGGTCTTTGGAATGGGATAATTTTTAATAACTTCATGCCTAGCAGGGTCTTTTCTTAAACCATCTGCTGTAATAAAGTGTCCTAAATACACTACTTCTGATTTTAAAAACTTGCATTTACTTGCATTTAACTTCAAATTGTACTTTGTATTGTAATTGTAATTGTAAAACTGTTCTTAAATTTTCATTATGATGTTTCATGCTACATCCGGAAACCGTGATGTCGTCTACGTATAATAGCATGTTCACACTACACGAGATAATCGCAAATCTCGAGGTTTTCAGTAATCTCCTGGCAAATCTCCTAGATTTCCCATACATTATGAAGGTTTTGCAAATCTAGATTTGTGAGGAGATAATCATCAAATCCTCCTACAAACCTCGTTGAAATCGTTTGGACAACCCTGATTTGCAAACCTACGCAACTTCAGAGGTGTTGAAAGTGACACTTTGACATTGTTTATTGTTGAGGTGTCAAATGTTGTTCAAATTTTCCAAGAAAGAACGATTGTCTCTTACCAACATCCATGCTATTTTGGGCTTTGTATTTACTAACGACATCAGCCGATGAATCCGGTTGCGATGAAATATTATTTCTTTCAAATATTTGCTTGGCATATATTTGTAATACTTCTCAAACAAGTTTGATTGACATATAAATGTCAAAACATCTATCAAGCTTATCTCATTTGGGCAGTGTGAATGGGTTTGGCGGTTTACAAACCTACATGAGATAATCTTGTAGGTGTGAACATGCTATAAGAATGCTGAGTCGCTTAGACCAGTTAAGGCAATAGTGAGCATCCTTTGGAAGCTGTTTGATGATATTTTCAATCCAAAAGGTAATCTTTTGAATTGGTAGTTTCCATCATTGGTCGAAAAAGCGGTTAAAGGTCTTGATTTTTTTTCTAGCTCGATCTGGTGGAACGAACTAGTCATATCAAAGGTTGAAAAGTACTTTGCCCTACCTAGTTTGTCTAGGACGTCTTCTAACCTTGTTAATGGAAATTTATCGTTCACCAGTTTGTCGTTAAGTTTTCTGAAATCAACGACTAATCTCCACTTCTTGGTGTCATCCGAGCTTTTCTTAGGTACAACTAACAATGGAGAGTTGTACGGGCTTGTGGATTGTTCGATAATATCATTATCTTTTAGTTCCCGTACATGTCTAAGAATTTCGTCATTCTGAGTTTGTGGTAACCTATAATTTTTTATGTAGACTTGGTTTTCGTCGCAGGTGTTGAGTTTTTTGTTGGTAGAAATTATTTTTTGTGAGGTATTCACCTTCCAGATGGAAAACGTCTTGATATTCCATAATAATTTTTTGCAAGGTCTTGTTTGCTGGTTCATTGAGTCTGTTGGTATTCATTACGTTTAATAATTCGTTTAATCAATTTTTGTCAAATTTCCGAGTGTCTTTAAGACGTCATAATTCCTCAGTGGTTCTACCTCTGTTTGAAAGTTCTTCAGAGTTATGTCATGTTCGTTAGTATTGAGTATCTTCAGATGACATATACCTTTCGCTGGAATTATGCAATTGCTTAAGAATATCCCTTTTTCGATTTCTTTGTTTAGTATTATTCTGTCCTCTGATCTGTTCACGTCTATGGGTATTATCGCTTCTGTTCTTGCGGGAATTGTTATGTGCGCCATGTTAGCTTTTGTAGTGTACATTGGTAACACTATATCTCTGTCTTGTGTACTGAAGGTTATTGTATATGTTTCGTAGTCAATTTTGCCCATATACTTGATTAGCATGTCTCGTCCTATAATGCCATCAGTTTCGATAGGGAATTTCTCATCTACCGCATGAAATCTAGTTTCATTTGTTATGCCTGTGAGTTTGTACCCGGTTTGTGCTTGTATATCATATGAACTTAAATTATTAATTTTATATATGGAGATGTCGGCTCCAGTATGTATTAATAGTTGTAGATATCTTTGTTAATTTTTGTTAAAAATTTCTATATAATTTGTGCTCATACCCGTTATTCTGTATAAATTATTCTCTATAGTGTACTTGTTATTGTTTCTTGTTTTCGCTTCAAAAACTATGCTTTTTCCGGGAGGCTGCCTAATTCTTTTCGGGAATTTGTCACGTTTTCCTGGTTGTCTATCAATCTTACCCTTCTAGTATTGTATCTGTTATTATGGGGATTGTTATTATACTTTCCTGTATTATTATCAAATTTGTTTCTATTAAATTATCTGTTAGGGTTAGCATTCCTATCATTGTACCTATTATATGTTTTAAAAAAGTTATTATTGAAATTGTTGCGTGGTTGATTGTAACTTCCGCGATTCTCAATTCCATTTCTATAACCATTGTGATTATTATGCCTTCTGGGATGAAAATGATTGTACGTGTTATTTTTATTTACGTACATTATGGTTGGTGGTTGAGATTCATTGTTCTCAATTTCAGTGGCTAATGTGATAGCTTCACTGAAAGTCTGTGGTCGTGCTGTGAACACAGCGTCCCTAATTTGATCGTTCAACCCTTTCTTGAATATGGTACGAGCATATGTGTCGTTTATGCTCTGAATTGCTTGTTTAGCAACTTGGTTTACATCTGCACCTAATGTGGCAATTGGTAATTGGTTTAAATCACTTATTTAAGATAATATTTTGTCTTTGTATGCCGTTATGGACATAAAAATGTTAGTCTGAGTACTGCAATCATTTCCCATTGTTTAATGTAAGTATAACATACATATAATACAATATAATTATTTACTCTATGTTTTCCTTTTAGGTTGTTTAGTTGCTCTGTAAATTGTCTTCTTTGTTCATTGGCCGAGATGTGTATAAGCCTGTGGAGTATGACTTTTTGTCGCTTTTCTTTATATCTGCGTCCTTCACGTTGTCGACGTTTTATTTTGTTTATTCGTGGATTACTAGTTGATCCTTCAGATGCTTTAAGTTCACAGGATCGTAGATTGCAGGATCGCCATGTTAAAAATGATTCTTTGCCGAAGATTTTTCAGGTGCCTTGAAGTCCTCTGTGTTGGATGACGAGCGCCGGATCTTATATTCCTCGAGGGAGAACCGTGAATTAGCGCTGTATAGGTAAAGCGCTCTATAAGCGAGGAGACAGGGTTATAGTAAGGGTACCTACATATCTGGCGCAGGATTCATGATCCAAGCTAGCCTATATTTCTAATACTATTGCAACTGATTACGCTACAGTCGTTGCGCTTCTAAAGTCAAGTTACAGCTCGAGCGTTTTGCCAAACTACGGCAATAATTAAGAATTCAAACGAGTCAAAAGTAGGACCATGACTATCTTTTCTTTATTCTACAATTCCTTTTATGCAAATTTTACATCTTAATATATAATCCCTACTCTAATATTTTTAATTTACTTAATACATAATCTCTACTCTAAAACTGAAAGAATTGAATATATTCAATTCATTCTACTAACCAAAATATCGATCAGCATTTTTCCATATGACCCAATTCAAAATGCAACACTCATAAAGTCCATGAGTAATGACTACTTAAGTTTCTTCCCAAAGGGTACATGCACTTTGTGTATTGCTGTGAGCATGCAAGTTATCGCGGTCGATTCCGTAGAAGCCAAAAAAACACGTGCGTTCAAACAAACACCGATTTATTTGATACCCAAATTACAACTGACTTAAAAATACAGTTTACCTCTATATATTGAATAATCAAAAATACAAATTAATCGAAATAAGCAATATCTTCAACCGCAAGTGGCAACGAGCATAGTAGGCGAAAATGTATTGAGCAATTGTGCGAAATATATGTAGGTTGATTGGCCATAGGCCAATGTTCTTGTTGGACTATGGACATCGGAAAAATTAGGTGCTGTTACATGCAATTAGTGGTTACAAGCCAATGTGCTTCGTGGACTGTGGACTTTAGGAAGAAAGAAAAAGGTGACATGAAATGTGTTAACTCCTCCCTCCTTAAGACTCTGTGTCCCACAGATGTAAATGTTACCCTAACTGGATCCGGGAAGGTATAAGATACGCTATTTTCCAAAATTGCTTTAGAATTTTTCTGCTTGAAGTAAATGAATGAAAGAACAAAAGTCAGTGATATTATCAAAACAATGATTGATGCGTCGGATATAATAGATAGAGTATTTCCAAATGATTAATTTTGTAGCTTCTTTACATTGTCCAAGTGAAGCTTATTAAGATATTATAGATCCAACTTTATTTCCTTTTCAGTTAGATTGGTTCTCAGGATCGAAGGTAAGAGGTGAAAGGATTCTATTTCCCTGCTGGAGTATTCCACGTCATTAATTTGCACAGTGTCATTTCGGAAATTAATGAGGAATGTACCGTTTAGCGTTTTGATTGAATTCTTTAGATGGATTACGCCAGAAAAATTTGTTAGAGATAATGTGTTTCCGTTGATAAGATCAATTATGGGATCAATATGGTACTGATAATCGCAAATTGCATTTCCTCCGTCCAAAAGTTGAGAGAGGCATTCAGTATGGCTTAGCCTCCGTAGTTGATTCTTCTGGCATATAATTGTACCTTGAATCACAGAACAGTCCTCGTTTATTCCGTATTTGACCGATTGTGAGACAAGCAAACTAGTGTAGTTCAGGTGGATCATTTTGTTGTCCTTAATTGTAGATCGGACGAGAATGTGGTTGAAGTCGGTTTTCTCTCGCTTAGAAAGACAAATAACGTACAAAAGAATTGGACCCTTTACTAGCATCATTGGTGCGGCGTACTCAATGGCCTGAATGTCATTACCATAGGGAAGAGTTTCCACTTGGGAGATTATTTCATTGATTTCTTCTCTGTTCAATAAATTGGAATTGACTATGCCCTTTTTTGCAAGTTGCCCTGCTAATACTGATTCATGGATTTCATCTTTGGAAATCCCTATTCTATTGAATAGCAATATTTCGTATTTATCATTATTATGAATATTGATGTCGGCGATAATTCGGTTGTAGCTATCGAGTAGGCCTGCTGATACCTTGGTGATATATTGGTTGATCTTGTATTGTTTGTTGTTGTTATTCACAATATTGTTCTGGCTTTTAACGATGCTGTCCCAATCAGTAGCGTCCGGATTTCCCGCAATCCATTTCCAGGCCGATCCAATCCAATTTATTGATCGCTTCGATTTATGAGGTGCTCTGTACCGTAGCTGTTCAAGTAGACTATCAACCTGAGAAAGTTGATGATAGAGCTGTGGTACAAGGATACTCGTCCCATTGATTCGTTGTTGAATTACTGACTTCATATTTGTGACAATTTCGTCGTAGCTGCTGAGGTTAACCGAGTGAACTATTTTAAAGTCTCCATTTGTGGTTCTTCCAATTCCTTGCTTTATAGTGATTATCGGATTCTTATATTCGTAGATGTCCACCGTTGCTTCAACCGTACATATGATTAACCTAAGATGTAAGGGGTATTCTTGAGGTGGGATTTTTGAATTCTTTTCCCTGTAGTTGCTGTGACTGTGACGCGATTGTCTTTCGAAACGATTTCCTTTTTGGATAGAGGTTTACTTTTTGATTTGATTTGCTTATCAATCCGAAAAACAATATCTCCAGGCTTAAATATTTTAGGCTTAGTTTTTTTTCCGTTATGTTTGTTGCTTTGAAGTTTTTGCCTCCATGAGATCTCATACTTAATATTTGTGTGCAGCTTATCTTTAAAATCTAATATATTTTGGTAATTAATACGCTGTGATCAAGCCAAAAATATGACGGCAGGTTTCTTCTTCGTGGCAGAATGGAAAGAAGTATTATAGCGATCAACTGCTACATAAAACAGTGCTTTTGTGCTACCATCGGGATATTCTTGTCGAAGACATTTAACGATCTCTAATACGGTTGAGTGAAGTCGTTCAATCGTACCGTTTACTTCACTTTTCTGAGCTGGTGTAAAATAAACTGCTATACCCAATGCTTCCAAAAAATTCAAAATAGTCGGGCTTATGAAGCTTCCTTCGTTGTCCATGACCAGTATTCTGGGAGCTGTAAAATAATGCAATACCTTGGCTAGCTTGTCCCGAAGATGTAATGCAGATTTATTCTTTACATGAAAGAATTTCCCAAACTTGGTAAATTTATCTACACAAGTTATAAATTTTTCACCAGCAACTTCAAAAATGTCCACGTGCAGAATCTCTATTGGATATTCGGGATTTGGTGTCTCTTTTAATTCTGGTTTCGGTGGATGACGATCATATTTATTGATATTACAGATATCACAATTAGCAGAATTTTTTTTTATCAGGTTACTCATTTTGGGGAAGTAATAGTTTTCTAGGATTTGTTCCCTGCATTCTCGATGGTACCTATGGGCTCTGTGGTGTTCTTGCCGAATAATTTGTAGCTTGTTTCCTTCATCAGCAATGTCCTGAACCAACCGTTGAGTAATTCGAATCTTAAATTTTGAGAAATGTTTTTTGTAGATTTCCTGAAGTAGTTGAATTTTTCGCTCGGGGATTTTGATTCCATTTATTACGTTGGGATTTAAGTTCTCCTTTAAATTTTTCCACAAGGGAATCTTCGTTGATTTCATGCACCCGAATATAGTGTCTATGATATGATGGGTGTGATTGTTCGTATGCGATTACTTCCTTACCTTCGGAAAAGACAATTCGGTTATTGAAGACGTTGAGAGGTGCTTCGCAGTGTGGAATGAGATCAGAACCGTCCTCTTCTGCGCTATGTGCCGTTACTGAGCTAGAAGTCAAGATGTTACCTTCTAATGGCAACCGGGAAAGAGCATCAGCTACGACATTGGTCCTTCCAGGTTTATAGATTAGCTCATAGTTGAACTCCTCAATTCTCGCTTTCCAGCGCTTGAATTTGGCATTATGATTACTATTGCTTAGAGCAAAAGTAAGCGACTGATGATCCGTTAAAATTTTTATCCTTTTCCCACCGTAGAGATATGTCCTCAGCTTATCAAGGGCCCAAACTATCGCAAGCATCTCCTTTTCATTCGCTGCGTAATGTTCTTCTGTTTTATTCAGTGACCTGGACACATAAATGATTGGCCTGTCTTTGCCAATTTCTTCTTGCGAGAGAACTGCTCCAATCGCGTAGCTTGACGCATCTGTCGTCAAAATGAATGTTTTACTAAAGTCGGGGAATATAAGTATCTCAGAGGAAGTGAAAAGATGTTTCAAGTCATTGAATGCCTTCAATTCATCTTTACCGAGCTTGATCGTGGTTTTCTTTGAATGGTTGGCTTTGATTTGAGCATTTTCACCCCTGGTCATGTTAGTAAGAGGCTTCGCTATTTTCGCAAAGTCTCTTATGAATTTGCGATAGTAAGATGCCAACCCCAGAAATGCTTTCAAATCCTTCAGATTTGTTGGAGCTGTGATTCGGCTAATTGCTGAAATTTTCTTTGGGTCCAGTAGAGTACCTTCTTCGGAAATAATATAGCCTAGAAACTCAACCTGTTTCTTCAAAAAGGTAGACTTCTCGAGATTTACTTTAAGGTTTGCTCTAGTCAGCTGCTTCAGCACTGTTTCCAAATTTTGTAGATGTTGTTTCTCTGTTTCCCCAAGGATGATGATGTCGGCGATATAAACGTAGCAGATTTTTCCTATAAATGGTTTCAGAACGTCATCGATCGTTCTCTGAAAGATGGCTGGTGCGTTCTTGAGCCCAAATGGTAACCTGGTGAACTCATACTTTCCATTTGCAGTGGAGAATGTGGTCTTGGGTATATCGCATTCTTCCATCGTAATCTGTTGAAATCCTGATGTAAGGTCTAGGATGGTAGAATACTTTAATTTACCAAAGCTCGCAAGAGTATTTGTGATATCTGGTATCGGATAAGTGTCTGAAACTGTTACTGCATTGAGCCTTTTAAAGTCAATAACGAGTCGGTACTGTTTTTCGCCAAGGGAATTTGGTTTTTTTGGGACGATCCACAGTGGCGAATTATATGAACTTTTCGAAGGGCGTATTTTGCCATCAGCCAACATTTTTGAAATTTGTTTGTCAACTTCGTCCCTTAGATTTACTGGGTAGGGATACGATTTGGAGTAGATGGGTTCACATGTTGATGTCTTTATTTCCGCTCTAATATTTGTTTCGACAGTTTCACAGTCACTAATGGGACCGAAAGTTTCAATAAAATTGTCCAGAAGTTTACGAAGTTTTTTCTTCGTTTCACTTTGTAAATGATCACTTTTATTTTCGGTATTGTTGACCTGCTGGGATTCTTTTGCCTTGAGCGGAACCTTGATATTTGGTTTGATTCTAAGAATATTGTTTTTCGTATCAATCACGGCATCTAGTTGTTTCAAGGTGTCATCACCTATTATGCCGTCGAATGATGCTAACCCAGGCAAAACATAAAAATCC
Source organism: Oxycera nigricornis (assembly GCA_963942545.1). Lineage (NCBI taxonomy): Eukaryota > Metazoa > Arthropoda > Insecta > Diptera > Stratiomyidae > Oxycera > Oxycera nigricornis. The sequence continues at coordinate 58,037,691 of OZ012663.1, read as the reverse complement.
AAGACGGTATTATTTCCTGCACATTTGAAAAATTGACCAGATATATTCCTGGTAATAAGTATCTCCCTGCGGCGGATTGAATTTTAAAGGGGGTTGACATAGTTTTTGCGTTTTGTGAAACTTTGGTCGAAATAAAATTTTTGTTCGCACCCGTGTCGATGAGGAATTTTAAAATTTGACCATTTTTAAATGTGTACTCTAAGTATGGTACGCTAGAGAGGCATCCATCATAAAATTTAGATGATTATCACCATATTCCTCATCATCTTCCTGAGAATGATCATTATAGGGATTATCTATTTCTTTGTGGACCCCGTAACTGTAATCTTTCTCAGAAGGGTGGTCAGACTCCTCTATCTGGTCCTGCAGCTCCAGATTATATAGGCGCTGTGATTTCCTCGGGATATTAGAAGACTCATTAGAATGCTTGATTCTGTCTGCATTAAATGGTCGGTTTGAGTAATCTATCTGACGAGTTTGAATTGACTTGTCAATATCCATGGGAACCGCTGGTTTAGGATGGTTAGGCCTGGCTGGTGGTTCCTGAAGGATCATTGGGTACTGAGTCCTGCGCTGAATATTATACACTTGATTCTTTTCGAGTGTACTTAATCGTGGATTAGCCATAGGAGGCCTGACTCTCACAGGTTCGAAACGAGGATTGAAAATTTGATTTATAGGCGAGGATACTGTATTGTTAAAATTATTGCGATGGATTGGAAGATTCCTAAAATTAAGATTTTGGAATTCCAGACAGGAGGAATATGCTTCTGGCAAAGTTTGGGGTCTTTGAATCACGAGCATTCGCGAAAGGTCTCCGTTGAGGCCTCTTATAAAGATGTCTAATGCCCTGTTTCGATGATTTTCAGTCAAAACGGCAATAGTCTCCTGGGAATGATCCGCAGTCTTTATTTCATTAATAAGAAGGGAAAGTTGATGATTCACGGATGCATAGAATTCGTCTACGCTTTTTCTTCCCTGGGACATTGAATGGAGCGGGTGCTCCAAAGTACGAACATCTCGTTTGTCGGCGTAATGTAGCGACAAACATTTCTTGATGCTGGACCAGTCATCATCAAAGATGTTAAAAGAAACGAGGGCAGCATCAGCTGATCCTCTAACCTTCTGCCTAATATGGCGAAGTATTGCCCTGTAGATAGACTTTTGACGCACAATACTGTAATCACCCAAAATAGTTTCGACTCTATGGACCCATGAAATATATTGAACAGGGTTCCCGTCAAACACCTGTAGATCCCTCACACAATCAGGGAGTTTCATGATATCACTTAAGTCTTGCTCCGTTCTTGGAGCTAGAGCATCTAATCGGATTCGTGCGCCAGAGGATTCTTTCAATTTCTCTCGCTCGATAGCCGTTAGCCTTGCTTCCAATATTTTAGAAAGCTCAATCTGAGGGTCTACCGCCCCAGCCAGTTGTTTAAGGGTATCTTGAATGGCTTCCATTGCCGCGTTTTAATTTGGGGTAGCACAAGCTCAGAATGAGGAATTTCACAATAAGAAAATGGGTTAGGGTAAATACGTATTCAGCATAATACACTTTTTCACTAAATAGTTAGCACAAATTTGAAGATATTTCACATTAATCTTCATAATTATTGATCAATTAATTTTCGTAGAAAATTTATATAAAAAATTTATTTAAATAAATGATATACAAAAAATGAAAAGTTACAGTATAGGTAAACTTACAAAAAGTAATTTATTCTCTGCATATCCGCTTCCGGCTCAAAATCGTCAGTAGTTTTCGTTTTTGGCGAATACCGTTGAAAGTTGGAGAACGCCTACTAATGGTACTGATGGACCACACCTGCACTGCTCGGATGTTAACTTCCACTTCTTGTAAAATTATCGCACTTTAGCTGCATAGACGGATGATAATTTTTCGGGGCTGCAACAAGTTCCAATTGCTTAAATGTTCACGAATACCGTGTTCTCGTGGGATCGGGTTGAAATAAACTTTCCGAATTTGCCGTGTTCTCGTGGGACGGTTTTAATAATTTCCTGGTTTACCGTGTTCTCGTGGGGACGGTTTAAAAAATTTCGGGTTTACCGTGTTCTCGTGGGGACGGTAAGAGTTGCTCGGGCGCCAGTTATCGCGGTCGATTCCGTAGAAGCCAAAAAACACACGTTTAAACAAACACCGATTTATATGATACCCAAATTACAACTGACTTATATATATTGAATAATCGAAAATGCAAATTAATCGAAATAAGCAATATCTTCAACCGCAAGTGGCAACGAGCATAGTAGGCAAAAATGTATTGAGCAATTGTGCGAAATATATGTAGGTTGATTGGCCATAGGCCAATGTTCTTGTTGGACTATGGACATCGGAAAAATTAGGTGCTGTTACATGCAATTAGTGGTTACAAGCCAATGTACTTCTTGGACTGTGGACTTTAGGAAAGAAGAAAAAGGTGACGTGGAATGTTTTAACTTGCATGTGGTACATTGCACTTGTCAACGCTAAGCGCCGCTTAGTCTGGCACGATCGTGATGGGCTAGTGCAAACATTCATGTGTCTATTTTTAGTGACATCATGAATTGGACTTTCGTATGAGAAGATTGTGTGTTATGCAATACGAGCATTGCAAAGTGAGCATTACAAAGCGATCGTTAATTGTCCATTTGTATGGTCTACGACTGGTCGTTAGTTATTGATTTGTGGGTTGTGGGAAAATGCTGATTGGTTGTATGGGAGATATCTGTAGATCCACTACAAGAAGCTTCTTTGAAATTTTAAGAGCTGATTAGTTTATGGGACACTTCGGTCGAGCGGTTTGTTTTTTTGACCCTTTGAAGACTATTTCTGTCGTGCGTTTTATGTCGCGAACCAAACATAGGATTTGCTTCCTCAAGGTGTTAATCAATGCGTATCAATATTCATTGCATTCAAAGAAATTTAAAAAAAAATTTCGAGCCTTTTTTTTAATTTAACGATAAAAAGAGCAAAAAAATAGGGTTTTTTCCATAAAAAATTTAATTTTTTACCTGATTTTAAAAAAACAGTAATCAATGTTTACAAAGTTTATGTATTCCAAACAGTTCTTGTAAAAAATCCAGCAAAATCTTTTTTCATGATTACAAAAAAAAAGCCGTGATGTGCGACCCTTGAGGTCCACACGGTCAACTTCCCAGTAATATCTACACAGATACTAAAAATATTAAACACAATAATAATTATGGAAATAATACTACTTTAAATAATGACAATATAAATCTCATAAAAGTTATTGGAATTACTTAATATTAATCGTAACATCTACGCGAGCGTCAATTGATTACGTAAAGATTTTCGTGGATTAGTTTGATTTAATATTCACGTGGATCAATCGGAGGGGGGACAGGTTACAAAGTCTTTTCTACGTTATTTGTTATTTTCATGTCGATGCTCGAAGGACAAAACAGCGCTAGCAAAAATGAATGCAGTTTTTGTTATTACGACAACTGAAGAGATTTCGTCGCTTGATGGCCATTCTGAATAGTCGCGGTCAAAACTGCTAGCACTTCGGCATAATCACTGAATTTGTATTTTTTCACGATTTAACATCAATGAGACTAATAATTATTTTAAACATTCGTTTGGTAAATTTTGAATATGCAGTCAAAAATAGGCTCAATTGCATGTAAAAGGTAAAATATATGTATTACAAATGATGACGGAAGTAACTGAGATTTAACGAATACTAAAGAACAAAAGCTTTTCAAAGCATAAGATCTAGTTAGTGTTGACTACAAAACATTTTACCATTCAAAACGTTGATTATCACAATTGCAAATTTGATTTGATTTGTATTGGTTTTCAAAATTTAAGCAGTTTTTTCATTAAAATTAAAACACGGTTCTGTGAAGACTATTAAAAATCTCCGCAAATTATGCAAATAATAATAAACTTTGATTGACTTTACAACAATGTCTTTAGAATAAGAGATTTAAGGTATACAAATTCGTATGAACCCTTTTTACATGGTGACTTTGAATGTTTTTTGTTTATTTTAAATTCACTTTGTTTTGAAACCATAGAAAATATTTTGCTGGTCTCTCTACAGAAATTGCTAAATGCTGATAAATTGTATAAACATTTATTACTGCGTCTTGAAAATCGTGTTAAAAATTTGATGTTTTTGAAAAAAAAAACCAATTTTGTGCATTTTTTTTCAAAAATTCAAAAAGCGGCTCCAACGATTTTTTTCTAGGAGCATAACTCACGTAAACAAAGTCGTATCGACTTTGTTAAGGTGTCAATCGAAGCGTCTTTGCAATCTAAAGAGCTGAATAGTTTTTGCGACACTTCGGTCGCGGGGGGGGGTGTTTCTGTTTCACCCCTTGAAGGTCAACTCTGTCATGCGCTATATCCCGCTAACCAAATGTAATATTTGCATCATTAGGGTGTCAATCAACGCGTATTAACAATTTTGTGATGTTTTTAATTGGAAAAAAAATCGTAAAAGGCGGTTCTTTAACTTAATGTAAAAAACATGTTTATTTTTTCTTAAAAAAAAATTAGCCCTCTTTGCACATCGCAATAATAAATATTTATAAAATTTGAAAACTTTCATCGATTTCTATAGGGAAACCAGCAAAAAAATTGTAATGATTACAAAAAAAATTAAATAAAAAATAAAAAAGTCATTCACCATATAAAAAAGGTTCACACGAATGATTATACCTTTTCCTTTTTTTGGTTTTACAGACAATTGAACCTATTTTTACTGCATATGCAATGTTTCTCAAGACCAACAGAAAATGCAAATTCGTGAAAAAATACAAATTTAATGATTATGTCGAAGTGCTGAAAATTTTGACCCCAACTATTCAAAATGGCCATCACGCTCTTCAGTGGGCGTAATAACAAAAACTGCATTCATTTTTGCTTCCGCTCTTTTGTCCTCCAATCATCGATATGAAAATTACAAATAACGTAGAAAAGGCGTTGTAAACTGTCCATCTTTCGATTGATTCACGTGAATATTCAATCAAACCAATCCACCAAATTCCTTACTTAATCAATTGACGCTCGCTAAGATGTTACGACAAATATTGAGTCATTCCAATAACAATAGAGATACATTTTTTTTAAGTAGTGTTATTTTCATAATTGAAGGGTTGTTAGTCTAAAGGGTCTTAGTGCCAGTTTTATTATTTAGAGATATAACAAAACAAGCCGCGAGGTGCGACCCTTGAGGTCCACACTGTCTACTTCCCAGTAATATCTACATAAACATCAACAACATTAAACACAATAATAATTTTGAAAATAATACTACTATAAGTAATAATAATGAGAGGTATTCATAGCAGTAACAGGAATGAGTTAATATGAATCATATCGTCTACGGGAGGGTCCATTTATTATGTAAGGTTTTTGGTCGATGAGGACAGATTGAATATTCACGCGGATCAATCGGGGGGGCCTTTTTGGTGTTGAAAATTTTTGTTGGTTTTCAAAATTTAAGCAATTTTTTTTAATTAAAAGTCTATAAAAACTATTAAAAATCTGCTTAAATTATGCAAATATCTTAAAACTTTGATTGAATTTACAACATTTTTTTTAGAATAAAAGATATAAAGTAATAGCACTCGTATGAACCCTCTTTACATGGTAACTTTGAATGATTTTTCATTTTTAATTTAGCTTTTTCATAATTATGGAAGAACATTTTGCCGGTGTCTCTTCAAAAACTAATGAGAATGTCTAAATTTTATAAACTGGATCACTGTGCTGTGCAAATCAGGTTAAAAAATATTTTCTATGAAAAAAACCATAATTTTTCGCATTTTCTTCTATTAAATTAAAAAAACGGCTAAACCGAATTTTTATAATGTTGAAAACTTCAAAAAGATGTTAATACACGTCAACTGACACCTTAATGATGCAAATATTATATCTGGTTCGTGAGATATAGTGAATGATAAAAATGACCTTGAAAATCATGATGACTTTTAATGATTTTTTATTTTTAATTGATTTTTTTACGTAATCATGAGAAAAACTTTTGATGATTTTTTTGCGAGCATTGTTTGGAGTAGATAAATTTTATAAACATTGATTACTAAGACTTGACAATAAGGTTAAAAATTTATTGTTTTTGAAAAAAAAACCTAATTTTTTGCACTTTTTTCTAAAAATTTTGAAAACCGCTCGAAGACTTTTTTTAAAAATTCGACAGAACAACGTAAACGCTAATACGCGTCGATTGACACCTTGTTAAAAAAAATCGTATGTTTGGTTCGCGAGATATAGCGCCTGACAGAAATGACCTTCAAACGGGCAAAACAGCGAACCTCCCCGACCGAAGTATCCCAAAAACTAATCAGCTCTTAACATTGCAAAGACGCTTCGATTGGCACCTTAACCAAGTCAATCGGACTTTGTTTACGTGAGTTATGCTCGTAGAAAAAAGTGTCCACGAACGTACGTACGTACGTACGTACGTACACACACACACACACACACACACACACACACACACACACACATACATCTCCCTTTCTAAAAACACTTTATATATACTCTATAGACCTCAAAACGTAAAGAAAAGTTGAAAATTTCAATTTCGATTTTCGAGGCGATTACAAGAACTTCCCATATACTGGGAAGTTAAAAATTAAATAAGGTAAACAATTCAATGAAATGATTATTTATTTCTTCTTAAATCAATTAAACACACATCTTATTGTAACAGGAAGCCGTAGAAAAGTAAAAAAAGGAGTCCAAGAAAGTACTTCAAAATAAACATTCAATATTTTAGAACATCTTAAGTGCCGCGTGAAGTAATATTGAAAATGGGCTAAGTGCCATAATAAAAGATATTAAAAAAGTTCTCAGGCTTCCCTTTGATTGACGAAATGTTCATAGAATACTTTATTTTCGGTGGGTATGTATGGTAGCATTTCCTTTAAATCTTTCAATTTTTCTTTTGTGATATTATTTCGAGCTGGCAAAGTGTAGTTTTTTAATTGGCTTGGCGTCTTGCTATTTTTGAAAATGTTGATACTGTCCCATGGTATTGAGTCACTGTGCGTTCCATTAAATCAACACGAGGTAACTTACCTCTTTCGATGCGGATACAAGAAATAGTTGATATTTTTAACTTTGTAGTATTTAAGAACTCTATGGAAGGCTTATGCAGGTCTTTAAAATCATTTCGTTTTAAATTAATCACTTCAAACCGTTTTTTGTGACAAGATTCTCGTATCATTTTTTCTACATCCTTTGGTTCAAAACATTTAAGCATTTTCTTTCCTCTTTTAATTTGAGCAAATTCTCGATCGCAGGACATGTAGGAATGACCACTGTCCAAGTATTTATGATCAATAATATCATAAATGCCATTGGCTACTAAATATATCAAAGCAAAAAGAACCATTCTGTTCTTGTTTTGTCCTATACAGTTATCACTCCAAATAACTGCTTTTTTTAAAAAAATTAATTGACATCATGTTTAGTACCTTGAGTATGGAAGAGCGGACTTCGTTACCACCTCTTCCCGCATATGACTCGTTCCAGAGGCACATGTAAGCCTGTTGATTGTCAGCAATATAAACGCATAGGCTGTAGCATGATAGTTGCCTGCTGTAAAATATTTTACTATGTGTCAGTGTTGGTATGAAAATTACTTGTTGCATATCCATAACCATCTTTAATGTGTTACTAGCTGGAGACTGAGATTCTATTGAATCAGTTTTCGTAGCATTTTGTGCTGTCTCAGATTTACGATGATGTAGTTAAGCTCTTTGGTATATTTTTTTGTATCCGAGCTTTTTACTTTTGCCTGCAACAAATCGCACCTTGAACATGTATCGGTTCTACGACGTCCAAATTTCAAATAAGGAAACTAATTTTTGAACGTTAAATAGTAATATCTGCAGTTAACAAGAGAATCGGGATATTTTTCTTTAAATGCCATGAATAAACGGTTAATATTCAAATCAGCGCTTAGATAGAACTTTCGGGTATTGTGTCGACTGTAATGACTTTCCTGGTATAGGAATGATTTAATATGTTATATTACAAGATTTTCTTCATCTGGAGTAAATTTTTCGGCTTGTTTCCTGATTCCCGGTTATCTTTATAAATATTTTCTCCACTTTTCTTTTTCTCTATCAAAGTCTGTACTTTTCTATGGGTTATTGCAAATACTGCTTGAAACGTTCTTCTGCACACCTGAATGTGATATGCGGGGCCGTTAGGCAACGTATATGCTATAGATGTCTGTCTGCGACTTTCCGATGGATTAATATGGGTTCCATGACGTCTTCGACCTACAGGTGTTATTTAAACGAGGCCGAATTAATAAGTACCTGAAATAAAATATTTGTATTGAAATGCGTAATAATTTTTCAATACTTTACTACAAAATGAGCAAAGGAAAAAAAATTATTTTCAAAATTAAATTTTAAATTAACGTAATAAAGTATTATTTAAATTTTATCTACCCTGCTTTACAGCGTCTCCTTTAAAATTACTTCTTTTCTACCGCGGGAGAGTAGTTTACATTGAAATTTTCACTTGAAATTCACCTGAAACAGCAGTTTTTATTAAAAAATGCATTTATAATATTAGCACGAATGAATATTATTATAAAATAACATCAAAACTAAAACAAAATCGAAACCGATAGATCTGTTGACCGTTACTGTTGAGGCAACTTGAATTTGTTGATATTAAAACGGCACCGAACAAGCACTAAACCATCTTTCCAGAGTACACACATACCGCTTTTAATATTTTTTCTGCGACCGTTACATTTTTTGATGTTATGTACTCATCTCCATGTAAACGACGTTTCTTTTGTTCGTAGCGTCAATGTTGTACCGCGTAGTTTAGTCCACTATCCGCACAAAACAAAAAAACAATACAAAAAACATCACGCGCAACTTCGCCGCCCACACACACAGGCACAGACCGTTTAGAGCGAAAGGCCGTTGGCACTTAAGGCGCAATTCCATTGAAGCAACACTGAACGACATGGGGCATGCGACTTGTTTCCTAGTGTTGTCTGATTATTGGTTTGCGGCTATATGCGACAAAATTGAAAAATGTCGCATGCGGCATTTGTCCCCCCATATCACATGCGCTTTGTCGCCTATGCGTGTTGCATGCATCTCATACGATTCCATTCAAGCAACTTCATTCTAGTATAGCATGTATTTGCAAACTATCGCGAAAGCGACTTACTTAGTAATAGTGGTGGAGAAGAGATGTATGTCGATAATCAAGAAACTCAAAATGATTTTTACAAAAAGTTGGTTGCAGACGATGGTTACTTATTTCAAAATTTCACTAGAATGAGTAAAGAAGATTTTGAGTACTTGCTTGAAAAGGTGTCACCTGCAATAAAAAAAATGATACCAACTTTCACGAAGCAATACCACCTCATGTGAGGATGTTAGTGACACTCAGTTATTTGGCTACGAGTGAAAGCTATCAATCGCTTTTGGATCTGTTTCGGATATCTGAGCCCAGTATTTCGCGGATTATTCCAGAGGTATGCACAGCTTTGATCGCTGTTTTACATGATTTTGTCAAGGTAAGTAAAAATATGAATACAGAGCATTTTTTTAATAAATTCATTCAAAAATAACTAAATAAGATGCATATTCAAACAAGAATTAAATGTACATGATTTGTTAGAGTTACTAAAGTGGTGAAAATTCCAAAAGATCATCTGATTGCTGGGATGTTTCTGGAAATTGAGAAGAGGTCAACGCAGAGTTTTCAGAAGATAGAACCGCAAAGCTGTAGTTACTTTGAAGAGGTGTAATAGTAGCCATGTTCACTGTGCCAGAAGATAAAAAAGTTCCGCAGCTTGATTCACTGTTGAAATGTAGTGTACTTGCATGACTAGATTCATCATATTTGCCTAGAGCTGCTTCAAACAACGTGTTATTTATTTTGTGCTTCACCATTGTTCGAGCGATAGTGCTTCAATTTCGCAATTCATTAGCCACATGTTCTCCATACGTTGAACACTCGTCTCTTTGGCATGCTGCCTTTAAATTACTTTATGCTTCCTCCTCACGATTCGATGAAGTAAAACCTTTCCTTGACTTTTTAGTGGCAACATATTGTTCTCGATTCTCTGGATAACTAGGTTGATCCCGTTTATTGCTTACTGCATGTGACTTCCCGCATTCATTAACTTCCACTTGAGCATATTGTGTATCTCCGCTGGCTTCATGTTCTCCTTCCTGCATTCACAAAAATACAATTTATAGATAAATATATGAATTGAATTGTTTTCAGATGCCATGTTCTGAAGACGAATGAAGAAAGATAGTAAGAGATTTTGAAGTTTCCTGGAACTATCCGCATTGTATTGGAGCATGTGATGGAAAACACGTTGTCATCCAAAACCCAAAAAACAGTGGTTGTATGTTTTTCAACTATAAAGGGACATTTAGTATAGTTCTAATGGCCGTTGCCGATGCAAATTATAATTTTATATACGCTAACATAGGCTGCCAAGGCTGGATATCTGACGGAGGTGTTTTCCGGAAAACATCATTTTATAAGAAGTTGACTAGGGGCGAGCTCAAGTTACCACGCCCAGAACCACTTCCTGGTGGTAGTAAATCATTGCCTTATGTTATCTTGACGGATGATGCATTTCCTCTCCAAGAACATATAATGAAACCCTTTAGCGGTCACCACGACAAAGGCACTTGTCAAAGAGTATACAATTATAGACATTCACGAGCCCGAAGAGTCGTGGAAAATACTTTTGGGCTGCTAGCGAGTGTGTTCCGTATATTTAGAAAATCACAACAACATGTATTTATCTTCATAACTTTTTGAGAAGGAGTAAAACATCGCGAGTACTATATTGTCCTCAAGGAACTTTAGATACCGAAACGTGAAATGGAAATATTATTCCTGGATCATGGAAAGCAGTTGTCCAAGGTGATACTGTTCTGCAGGATTTGTCTCATAGAGCAAGAAGATCAAATTTAGAACCTAAAGAAGAGAGAAATGAACTTATGAGGCATTTTCAATCAGATGAAGGACGTGTGCCTTGGCAGGACCATTACGCCTAACTGTTATAAGTAATGTAAAAATTCAAATATACAGTTGAATACACAAATAGTAATATAAATTTGTGTGTACTTGTTTCAAAAAACTCACCACAAAGTCTTCCTCTTCGCTATCAGCAGTTGACAATGTCGTCTTCGGTACATCGACGTCCAGTAAAAAACTCAAAAGCTCACATGCAAACTATTTACCTTCTTTACTGGGAGATGATCCACTCTTTTTGTTTGTATGTTTTTTTTCTTTCGCGATGAAATGCTGATCGCAAATTCTTAACTTTATTTTTTACCTCAACCACAGTACAATTGTACTTAGTTGCTAATTGCTTCAATGAGTCGTTTTTGATTCTTAAATCTTTGTACACACTAATTTTGTTATTCCATAATTCGGGCGAATTATGGTAATCTTCAATAAAAAGAGTAGTTTTTTCAATATTCCACTCCATGTCGCACGTGTTATATCCAATAATAAAATTGAAACAAATATTTAATGTAACTGTTAATAATTCGATATTATATTTCTTAAAATATATTTTAAGTGTATCTCCTCAGAGATTCGGGATGCAACTGACTATTTAATAATGAATTCGAAAGATTTCCCAAGCAAAATTAACACCTTAGCAAAAAAGGCTTGTTGATTTTGCTTGACAAACAAAAAGTATCCGAGGCATTGTTTAAACGCGAATTTAATGCGTTAGACTAAACATAAGCGCAAATGATGCGGTATCAAGTTGCACATTTGCAAGCATCTGCAACAATGTTGCACGGGAATGTAACATCTTCATCCATAAAGTGAAATTCGTCCCGAAATTTCTAATAACATAGCTAATACCTCGGATTTACATGATTCTCTATACATTGTCAAAATTTTATTATTTAATTATTTTACAGTCTTTGTGATCTTAATTTCGACGAGCTTTTTGGAGAACTATATTCAACTGAAGCTCTCGGATCATCAGAATAGCGAACGGCTAATTCGGTTGGTCTTAGTTAATTTGAAACATTTCTACTTTTCCAACAAAAACATCTGTTAAAAATGGTTAAGCATCCGCCACTTAGACATGGCTTACAACATTTAAATATAACGTATAATAATGCAATTAGACATAGAGCAAATATAAATCCTGTAAATGAATTTTTCCTTAAATATTTTGGAAGTGGTTTTACCGCTTTGTCCCAGAAACTTGACTGTTCAATTATTTCTGAAGTAAAATCTCTTATCTCATGTAAGTTACTACTTGAAAATTTTCCACTATATATATTATCATTAATCTCAATATCTCGCAATTTAACAGCTTCACAACAATCTTCTACTTCAACTATTTTATCTTGTTTCTTTAAGATAGTTTCAACATTAGTCTGTGATTGATACGTTTGCGTTACAGTGTATAATTTACAATTATCGTCAACAGAATCTATATATATACCTTGTATATTCTTCTGTTCTTTTTCCTTATTTTTACATTTGCAACTTAATTTACTTTCCGTACTGGTAACTACGATAATTTGATTATTACTTATTTTATGAAATATGTCCAATTGAGATTGAATTTATTTGACTTCACATAACTTTGATTCTTGTCTCAAATAGATGTCTGTTATACAACTTCTTTCGTATGTTGTTCTTAAAGGTAAGGAATTGAAAATATTATTCCTATCAATTTTCCTACAATCCGTTTCATCCACGGTTATATAATCATCTCCGTCTTTAGTAATAATCAAATATCTTGCCAGATTTTGTATTAATATTGTACGTTCTTGATCTATGAATGGCAAACTAATTATCTCGAATGTCTCAAGTTCTTGTGGGCTTAAAGTATCTACTCGTATATCTACTATAACCCTTTTATTTTTAATAAACGCTGTTAAATGTAAATCTTTAATCAACTCTTGATAATCACCTAATTTGGCTTCTACAACTAAATCGTACTTCTCCTTGAGTTTATTTAACTCTGTAAGTAGGTTCTCAGGTTCAATTATGAATGGGTGTAAAATACCTGTTTGGATAAATAAAATAGAATCTCTAAAAACTTCAATCCTTAAGTCAATCACTTCTATTCTATGGTTTATTTTGATATAAATTTCATCATAGTATATCTTTAAATTCAGTAATCTTTCTTGCTCTTTAGTTCTATTGTTAATTTATCTCTTGGATAATGTCGTTAATTTTAATTTTAATATCATTTTGTTTCTGATTTATCAATGTAGCTTGCTTGTTAATTTCTTTTATCAACACTAGATTATCTTTGATTTCCCTCTTAATATTATTTTCATTTTCTTGAGTAACATCCAAAACTCTTTCAATTTGTTCAGCATCATCGGCTGACATTGTCCCAAATAGAAAACTTAAACCTATTCCTACCCAATTCATCAGACCTCTTTTATACCTTAAATTTGGAGTAATTCCCATTAACCCATAAACTGTATTGAGATTATGGTGTAACCTTTGCACTTGTAATCTACCATTTGTTTTGAAATTCTTGCATTGTTTTAACTCAGTGGTACACATATTATTTATACTATTTACTAGATTGTCTATCCTATCAATGTCTTCTTCTATTTCTGTTATCTGTATTGGCTTTATCAAATTAATTGTTTTGCTTACGAATCTGGTATCTCCCAGTGATTTGAAATATACGCCTGGATTATCCACTTTTACAGCATCAAATGCTATGGCTACGGTTAGGCTGAAATTGAAAGTTAAAACTAGATTACTTTCCTATATATCTTTTTGCGTCTTTGTTATTAATCTGAACAAACTTCCGATATATTTTGACTTGAATGCTGTCTTTATTTGCTTTAGTAACAGTATATGGTCCTAACCATAAATCATCTGTTTTACCTTTCCTTCTAGCATTTCGTCTGAGAACTTTGTCACCAACTTGAAATTGAACTAACTTCTTCCTAATGTTTTTGTTGTATCTGATTTTGGATTTTTCTTTGTTTTCTTTATCTTTTCCTTTAGCATTTTCCCATAACTCAATTAAGGTATTCTTCAACTTGCCTGCATAATCTTCCACTGTTTTCTCAGGCTCAGAATTCCTTATGAATGATGTTGGTCGAGGTTTTTGTCCAAACATAAGCTCGTGAGGTGAATAACCTGTTGCTTTGTGTATCGTTTGATTTTAGTTCATACTTGCTAATCGAAGTTTTAGATCCCAATTATTTTGCTGCAACAAGTCTTCTCTGGTTGTTCTCAGATACTCTGTAAGTTTAGCGTGTGCTCTTTCAACGCTTCCGTTCGATTGAGGATGAGACGAACTTGTAGCAATATGTTTTATATTGAGTATTCTCTCTAATTTCTTTATCAAATTTCCACAAAAGTTTGACCCATTGTCAGTAAGAATGTTTTGAGGAATTCCAAAATAAGTTATCCATTCGTCAATCAGTTTACTCGCAACAGTTTACTCGCAACAGTTCCCGCATTTATATCTTTAATTGGGACAAATCTGATAAACTTAGTTAAGTTATCCTGTATCGTCAGTCCCCAAGTATCCCCAGTTTCTGTACCGTTTTTAAATGGTCCCACATAATCTAAATGGACTTTTTCCAATGACTTATCCGCCATTGAAACAATTCTCATTGGGTTTCGCATATTTTTTCTGACAATTTTTTTTTTTGACAAGCACTACAATTTTGATAATATTCTTCAATTTCCTTTCTCATATTTTTCCATTGGGATCTACGTTTGATCTATTCTTCAGTTGCGTTGATACCTCTGTGTCCCCCTAGAAAACCGTCATGTGCTTCTTTTATTAGCTCTTTCCGAATTTCATTGTCTTCAGATTCGTTACTTTCATGATCTGTTGCATGTTTAGGAGCTACTTCAGACATTGGGCTATTATTATCTGTTGAATGTGCATTACTTGTGCTGGGTTGAAGTTCTTCATCCTTAGATTCATCAGCGTTCATCATTCTGACATTTCGACTCAGCTCATCCGCCACTACATTCTCTTTCCCGGGTTTGTACTCGATAGTATAGTCGTATTCCTCTAGTTTTAATCGCCATCTTATCAAACGACTTTCAGGATCTTTTACGTTGAATAACCAAATCAAGGGTCGATGGTCCGTCCTTATCAAAAATTTAGTTCCATAACTAATGACCGCCCAAACAATTGCCAAACATTCCTTTTCTGTGGTTGAATAATTCTTTTCAGACTTATTCAAAGTTCTTGACAAATATTGGATTGGCAAGTCTTTCCCTTGATGTTCTTGACTTAGGACTGCTCCGATCCCGTGATTGCTTGCGTCTGTCGTGATGATGAATTGCTTCTCAAAATTCGGATACTTTAAAATAGGCTCTTTTATCAATTCCTCCTTTAATCTTTCAAATGCTTTCTGCTAATCTATACCCCATATGAAATCTTCACTTTTTTTCAGTAGTTTGTTAATTGGCGCTATGATTTTACTATAATTTTCAATAAATCGCCGATAGCACCAAGCCATTCCAAGGAATTACTTGACACACTTTGTATCTACTGGTTTTTCCATTTTCACGATACTATCTACCTTGTTTTTGTCGATTGTTACGCCATTTTCAGTGATTATGTGGCCTAAGTATGCCACTTCTTTCCTAAGAAATTCACATTTTGCAGGCTGAATTCTCAGATTTGCTTTTCTTAACCTAGCCAAAACATCCTCCAATTTATTATTGTGGTGCTTAAGATCTCTTCCATACATAACTATATCGTCAAGGTATACAAAACATCGTGTACCTTGCAAGCCACTAAGTACTGTATTCATTGCCCTTTTAAAGCAAGTCGGAGCATTCCTCAAACCAAACGGCATACGATTATATTCGTAATGACCATATCGGGTTGAAAACAGGAATCTGATGGAATCCTGACGTGAGATCAAGAATGGAAAAGTATTTAGCAGTACCCAACTGGTCTAACATCTCTGAGATATTTGGTGGTGGGTAATTATCTGCAATAGTCATCTCATTAAGCTTGCGGTAATCGACGACCATTCTCAACTTCACTTCTCCAGAAGAGTCACTCTTTTTAGGGACTATCCACAAGGGTGCATTCCACGGTGAATTACTTTCTTTGATAGTGTTATCCCTCAACAATTTTTCGACCTGTTTATTAACCTCTTCTTCGTGGACCTTTGGATATCGGTATAATTTTACGTGCACCGGTTTAGCTCCCTCAATCAAATCTATGGTATGTTCAGCTACCTGCGTCAAATAAGCTGGATCAATCTTTTGAAATAACTCGTTATATTTATCTAGTATCTCATATATGGATTTCTTTTCCTCCCTGTTCATGTGACTATCACGTATTTTAATTTTCGCATTATATGTTTTTAAGACATCTTCTGAAAATATTTTACCTTTTATTTCGTAAATTGTACAAATTCTAACCTCATCATTCGTATTCAATATAGGTACCTGCCCTCTGCCTGTTTCATCAATCTTAGTGACACTCGAAGGTATTTTTACACCATCTATGTCAACTTCGTTGATAAAAACAGCGTCCCCAATTTTCCCGATTATCGGAACGTATCTTCTTATTTCTCTCCTGCCTTTTAGCTGAAATTCATCACTCTCTAATTTAACCCTAAACGTTGAATTTCCAAGCGACTCTGTCTCATAATCGATTTTTACCTTATTTGATTCAAAGAAATTTGTACCTAGAATACCATCATAGCCTTTTATAATGTCAACATTTACGACGTGAAATGTTGCTTCCAACATTCCATTTTCTATTTCAACCTCTAACTTTACTTTTCCAATAGCTTCTGTGCAGTTATCACTATGTAAACCATTGAATTTAACCCTGTTTTCTTTGTCTACCTGATCTACAAATACTTTAGTCTTCCTTATAAGGCTTATATCCGCGCCTGTATCTACCAACATTTTTATCATCTCGCCATTAACTTTCACAAATATATGAGGACTATTTTCAAACTGTTTTTTTTTTAATTTCCACTACTTGGTTCACTAATCGCGTTTTGAATTCATTATTCTCTCTCTGTTTTCTATTGCCATATTTACTATTTTCATCATTGTTTTCAGCCATTTCACTTCTCTGATTCCCTGAGCTATAATTACTATTCGGCCTGTTTATTGTAGTACGGGATTGACTAGGATAACCTCGGTAATATGTTCCTCTTGACATACAATCTCTCGCGAAATACCCCATTTTCCCACATTTGTAACACTCGGCTTTTTTGTTAACTAAACTAGTTTTTGGCAAAGTGTTTCAATTCGAAAAATCTCTGTTGATATTCGACCGGAACGCATTTTGCCTTTCCTCTTCTTCTTGAGCAATTCTACATGCCTCATCAACTGACTTGGGTTTTTGAGTTATGAAATATTGGCACAAACTGGGTTTAAGTCCATTTACAAAAACAGTTAGAGTTTCCTCCGCGAGGTAAGCAGTTTCTCCAGCTTTGTGTTCAGACTTTACAATTGAACGTCGTGCTTGTAAAATTCTCCTATGGAGTGTCTGAACACGCTGAGTATAACTTACTACAGTCTCAC
Source organism: Oxycera nigricornis (assembly GCA_963942545.1). Lineage (NCBI taxonomy): Eukaryota > Metazoa > Arthropoda > Insecta > Diptera > Stratiomyidae > Oxycera > Oxycera nigricornis. The sequence goes on along the minus strand of OZ012663.1, from coordinate 58,020,149 downwards.
TAATACTTCGTTTTATCGTAATCAGCTCCCTATGAAGCTGTAATGCAGAATGTGGTTCCTGATGAACATTCTTTATTTCAGCTTTCAACTCTTCCCAATTATCGTATTCTTTATTCAATAATATCAACTGCGCGTTTCCCTTAATTTGGGTTTGAATGTATTTAAACAATACTGGCTTCTGGTCTGCCGACGCCAGATCTATAGCCTGATTGCAACTGTTTATAAAATTAAATGCGTTTCCGCACGTCCCTCGAATGGGTTCATGAATTTGAACAGATCACTCAAGTTTACCGCCATTATTGCGCACACAATTCCTACGTTTTCATAAGATCTCTCTGACCTTTCACTTGCACAATCAGATAAGGGGCTTTCACGTTTCTTAAATTCGACCGGACGAGAAAAACTATCGCAACTCCAAAGCTGTTTCATTGGTTCCCTGAACAAAAATATAAAAACCCTACTTTCTGGAAATACTGACGGAACTCAAACACACTATCAATTGGACACTGATTCAGACTACGCGACTTAACTATTACGCGAACTACCAGTATGGATCACAATACATATAGTACACAAAATATAGAAAATTATTTTACATTTGACTTACATTGACCCTAAGATAAGAATCGATGTCATCCTGGATTCGATCATCGGCTACTTGTTAGAAGCGTCTTCCTTTGATGTTACCCAGGCTGGTTGCTACTCCCGGCAAATCCTTTTTTCCAATTAAGCGGCTGGGTTGAAGTCGGTTACCTCAGTAACGTTGCCAACTGTTGCAAATTTCGTTTCGTGAAATTCGATTCACCTTCCGATTCGCACCGTAATTATGGTAGTTACACTAAATTGAATCCGTAGCGAGGACTCCTACCACTGGATACACAATTAATATTTTGTACTTAGATACAATTTTCCGTATTCCACCGCTGCCACCAATTTAGTTTTTGTTATATCTAATAATAAAATTGAAACAAGTATTTAATGTAACTGTTAATAATTCGATATTATATTTCTTAAAATATATTTTAAGTGTATCTCCTCAGAGATTCGGGATGCAACTGACTACTTAATAATGAATTCGAAAGATTTCCCAGGCAAAATTAACACCTAAGCAAAAAAGGCTTGTTGATTTTGCTTGACAAACAAAAAGTATCCGACGCATTGTTTAAACGCGAATTGAATGCGTTAGACTAAACATAAGCGCAAATGATGCGGTATCAAGTTGCACATTTGCAAGCATCTGCAACAATGTTGCATGGGAATGTAACACACGCAACGTTGGATAATGGCGACATTGTGCGACAAGCTGGATTTTGTCGCGAGATGATGCATTCGTTCAGGCAACAACAATCAACTTGTCGCATGCGACAGGGAAACTTATTTGGTGTCGCCTCGAGTTGCTTCAATGGAAAAGCTATGTGTGGCATGCGCCACTGCCACATGCCACATGTTGCCCAAAAGTTGCTTCAGTGGAATTGCGCCTTTAGAGTCCACAACAACTTTATACGTTCGTGGATTAAATTTTAAAGGAGCCATGTGGATCCATTTGGATATTATAAGGCATGCCACTTGGACTGTATTCCCGTAAAAATATTGACTGTTGATTTTTTGTCACTAACACCCATAAGACTTACATCCCTTCAATTATTATTGTGTATAATATTTTTAATATTTATGTAGATATTACTGGGAAGTTGACCGTGTGGACATTAAGGGTTGCACCTCGCGGCTTGTTGTTTTAAAGAAGTGGGCAAATCTTGGTTACTCGAATCCCAGAAACCTCATCATTGCATTTTTTACACACTAAAAAATCATTGACCTGCCTAACAAAAAGTTTGATAATGTTTTGCGCTGGGCGGTTCGCATTTATGAGCCATTTATTGAGATTGAAAATACAACTGTCATGCGCCTTTTTGCTTTTGAGGCTCAATTACACACAGAAATATGATTTAAAAAAAAATTCTACCATTTGCCGCTGTAAAAGTGTATGCAAAGCATATTATGGGACCCCAATAATGATTTTTTACACGATTTTTAGCTCTTTTTAATATTAAATAAGCACCGAAACTTTGTATAATCAACTTGCTGAAAACTAAGTTTACACACAAGTTTAGTTTCGAAAACATTAGAGTCAAATATCACATATCTGGTTTTACGTCAAAGAGCGAAAACCTGAATCTTTGCAGAAATCTTCATCACAAATAAGGGCTAAGACTTCGATTTCAATGATTTCATGAAAACATCAAATAACATGCAATGTGGAGTCGGGGCTCCGTAAATTGAAAGAACAAATATGGACTCGAAGGGAGTGAAAGCATACAATTGAAAATATGTCTATGGCAAGGCCATATTTTTTTAATTTTGAGGTAAATTAAAACAAAAGTTGATTATTTCCCATGATTATTTCGCATATTTTTTCTGACAATTTTTTTTTGGATAAGCATTACAATTTTTATAATATTCTTCAATTTCCTTTCTCATATTTTTCCATTGGGATCTACGTTTGATCTATTCTTCAGTTGCGTTGATACCTCTGTGTCCCCCTAGAAAACCGTCATGTGCTTCTTTTATTAGCTCTTTCCGAATTTCATTGTCTTCAGATTCGTTACTTTCATGATCTGTTGCATGTTTAGGAGCTACTTCAGACATTGGGCTATTATTATCTGTTGAATGTGCATTACTTGTGCTGGGTTGAAGTTCTTCATCCTTAGATTCATCAGCGTTCATCATTCTGACATTTCGACTCAGCTCATCCGCCACTACATTCTCTTTCCCGGGTTTGTACTCGATAGTATAGTCGTATTCCTCTAGTTTTAATCGCCATCTTATCAAACGACTTTCAGGATCTTTTACGTTGAATAACCAAATCAAGGGTCGATGGTCCGTCCTTATCAAAAATTTAGTTCCATAACTAATGACCGCCCAAACAATTGCCAAACATTCCTTTTCTGTGGTTGAATAATTCTTTTCAGACTTATTCAAAGTTCTTGACAAATATTGGATTGGCAAGTCTTTCCCTTGATGTTCTTGACTTAGGACTGCTCCGATCCCGTGATTGCTTGCGTCTGTCGTGATGATGAATTGCTTCTCAAAATTCGGATACTTTAAAATAGGCTCTTTTATCAATTCCTCCTTTAATCTTTCAAATGCTTTCTGCTAATCTATACCCCATATGAAATCTTCACTCTTTTTCAGTAGTTTGTTAATTGGCGCTATGATTTTACTATAATTTTCAATATATCGCCGATAGTACCAAGCCATTCCAAGGAATGACTTGACACACTTTGTATCTACTGGTTTTTCCATTTTCACGATACTATCTACCTTGTTTTTGTCGATTGTTACGCCATTTTCAGTGATTATGTGGCCTAAGTATGCCACTTCTTTCCTAAGAAATTCACATTTTGCAGGCTGAATTCTCAGATTTGCTTTTCTTAACCTAGCCAAAACATCCTACAATTTATTATTGTGGTCCTTAAGATCTCTTCCATACATAACTATATCGTCAAGGTATACAAAACATCGTGTACCTTGCAAGCCACTAAGTACTGTATTCATTGCCCTTTTAAAGCAAGTCGGAGCATTTCTCAAACCAAACGGCATACGATTATATTCGTAATGACCATATCGGGTTGAAAACAGGAATCTGATGGAATCCTGACGTGAGATCAAGAATGGAAAAGTATTTATCAGTACCCAACTGGTCTAATATCTCTGAGATATATGGCAGTGGGTAATTATCTGCAATAGTCATCTCATTAAGCTTGCGGTAATCGACGACCATTCTCAACTTCACTTCTCCAGAAGAGTCACTCTTTTTAGGGACTTTCCACAAGGGTGCATTCCACGGTGAATTACTTTCTTTGATAGTGTTATCCCTCAACAATTTTTCGACCTGTTTATTAACCTCTTCTTCGTGGACCTTTGGATATCGGTATAATTTTACGTGAACCGGTTTAGCTCCCTCAATCAAATCTATGGTATGTTCAGCTACCTGCGTCAAATAAGCTGGATCAACCTTTTGAAATAACTCGTTATATTTATCTAGTATCTCATATATGGATTTCTTTTCCTCCCTGTTCATGTGACTTTCACGTATTTTAATTTTCGCATTATATGTTTTTAAGACATCTTCTGAAAATATTTTACCTTTTATTCCGTAAATTGTACAAATTCTATCCTCATCATTCGTATTCAATATAGGTACCTGTCCTCTGCCTGTTTCATCAATCTTAGTGACACACGAAGGTATTTTTATACCATCTATGTCAACTTCGTTGATAAAAACAGCGTCCCCAATTTTCCCGATTATCGGAACGTATCTTCTTATTTCTCTCCTGCCTTTTAGCTGAAATTCATCACTCTCTAATTTAACCCTAAACGTTGAATTTCCAAGCGACTCTGTCTCATAATCGATTTTTACCTTATTTGATTCAAAGAAATTTGTACCTAGAATACCATCATAGCCTTTTATAATGTCAACATTTACGACGTGAAATGTTGCTTCCAACATTCTATTTTCTATTTCAACCTCTAACTTTACTTTTCCAATAGCTTCTGTGCTATTATCACTATGTAAACCATTGAATTTAACCCTGTTTTCTTTGTCTACCTGATCTACAAATACTTTAGTCTTCCTTATAAGGCTTATATCCGCGCCTGTATCTACCAACATTTTCATCATCTCGCCATTAACTTTCACAAATATATGAGGCCTATTTTTAAACTGTTTTTTTTTAATTTCCTTTACTTGGTTCACTAATCGCGTTTTGAATTCATTATTCTCTCTCTGTTTTCTATTGCCATATTTACTATTTTCATCATTGTTTTCAGCTATTTCACTTCTCTGATTCCCTGAGCTATAATTACTATTCGGCCTGTTTATTGTAGTACGGGATTGACTAGGATAACCTCGATGATATGTTCCTCTTGACATACAATCTCTCGCGAAATATCCCATTTTCCCAAATTTGTAACACTCGGCTTTTTTGTTAACTAAACTAGTTTTTGGCAAAGTGTTTCGATTCGAAAAATCTCTGTTGATATTCGACCGGAACGCATTTTGCCTTTCCTCTTCTTCTTGAGCAATTCTACATGCCTCATCAACTGACTTGGGTTTTTGAGTTATGAAATATTGGCACAAACTGGGTTTAAGTCCATTTACAAAAACAGTTAGAGTTTCCTCCGCGAGGTAAGCAGTTTCTCCAGCTTTGTGTTCAGACTTTACAATTGAACGTCGTGCTTGTAAAATTCTCCTATGGAGTGTCTGAACACGCTGAGTATAACTTACTACAGTCTCACTAATACTTCGTTTTATCGTAATCAGCTCCCTATGAAGCTGTAATGCAGAATGTGGTTCCTGATGAACATTCTTTATTTCAGCTTTCAACTCTTCCCAATTATCGTATTCTTTATTCAATAATATCAACTGCGCGTTTCCCTTAATTTGGGTTTGAATGTATTTAAACAATACTGGCTTCTGGTCTGCCGACGCCAGATCTATAGCCTGATTGCAACTGTTTATAAAATTAAATGCGTCTTCCGCACGTCCCTCGAATGGCTTCATGAATTTGAACAGATCACTCAAGTTTACCGCCATTATTGCGCACACAATTCCTACGTTTTCACAAGATCCCTCTGACCTTTCACTTGTACAATCTTATAAGGGGCTTTCAGTTTTCTTAAATTCGACCGGACGAGAAAAATTATCGCAACTCCAAAACCGTTTCATTGGTTCCCTGAACAAAAATATAAAAACCCTACTTTCTGGAAATACTGACGGAACTCAAACACACTATCAATTGGACACTGATTCACACTACGCGACTTAACTATTACGCGAACTACCAGTATGGATCACAATACATATAGTACACAAAATATAGAAAATTATTTTACATTTGACTTACATTGACCCTAAGATAAGAATCGATGTCATCCTGGATTCGATCATCGGCTACTTGTTAGAAGCGTCTTCCTTTGATGTTACCCAGGCTGGTTGCTACTCCCGGCAAATCCTTTTTTCCAATTAAGCGGCTGGGTTGAAGTCGGTTACCTCAGTAACGTTGCCAACTGTTGCAAATTTCGTTTCGTGAAATTCGATTCACCTTCCGATTCGCACCGTAATTATGGTAGTTACACTAAATTGAATCCGTAGCGAGGACTCCTACCACTGGATACACAATTAATATTTTGTACTTAGATACAATTTTCCGTATTCCACCGCTGCCACCAATTTAGTTTTTGTTATATCCAATAATAAAATTGAAACAAGTATTTAATGTAAATGTTAATAATTCGATATTATATTTCTTAAAATATATTTTAAGTGTATCTATTCAGAGATTTGGGATGCAACTGACTACTTAATAATGAATTCGAAAGATTTCCCAAGCAAAATTAACACCTAAGCAAAAAAAAATGTTGATTTTGCTTGACAAACAAAAAGTATCCGAGGCATTGTTTAAACGCGAATTGAATGCGTTAGACTAAACATAAGCGCAAATGATGCGGTATCAAGTTGCACATTTGCAAGCATCTGCAACAATGTTGCATGGGAATGTAACACACGCAACGTTGGATAATGGCGACATTGTGCGACAAGCTGGATTTTGTCGCGAGATGATGCATTCGTTCAGGCAACAACAATCAACTTGTCGCATGCGACAGGGAAACTTATTTGGTGTCGCCTCGAGTTGCTTCAATGGAAAAGCTATGTGTGGCATGCGCCACTGCCACATGCCACATGTTGCCCAAAAGTTGCTTCAGTGGAATTGCGCCTTTAGAGTCCACAACAACTTTATACGTTCGTGGATTAAATTTTAAAGGAGCCATGTGGATCCATTTGGATATTATAAGGCATGCCACTTGGACTGTATTCCCGTAAAAATATTGACTGTTGATTTTTTGTCACTAAGACCCATAAGACTTACATCCCTTCAATTATTATTGTGTATAATATTTTTAATATTTATGTAGATATTACTGGGAAGTTGACCGTGTGGACATTAAGGGTTGCACCTCGCGGCTTGTTGTTTTAAAGAAGTGGGCAAATCTTGGTTACTCGAATCCCAGAAACCTCATCATTGCATTTTTTACACACTAAAAAATCATTGACCTGCCTACCAAAAAGTTTGATAATGTTTTGCGCTGGGCGGTTCGCACTTATGAGCCATTTATTGAGATTGAAAATACAACTGTCATGCGCCTTTTTGCTTTTGAGGCTCAATTACACACAGAAATATGATTTAAAAAAAAATTCTACCATTTGCCGCTGTAAAAGTGTATGCAAAGCATATTATGGGACCTCAATAATGATTTTTTACACGATTTTTAGCTCTTTTTAATATTACATAAACACCGAAACTTTGTATAATCAACTTGCTGAAAACTAAGTTTACACACATGTTTAGTTTCGAAAACATTAGAGTCAAATATCACATATCTGGTTTTACGTCAAAGAGCGAAAACCTGAATCTTTGCAGAAATCTTCATCACAAATAAGGGCTAAGACTTCGATTTCAATGATTTCATGAAAACATCAAATTACATGCAATGTGGAGTCGGGGCTCCGTAAATTGAAAAAACAAATATGGACTCGAAGGGAGTGAAAGCATACAATTGAAGATATGTCTATGGCAAGGCCATATTTTTTTAATTTTGAGGTAAATTAAAACAAAAGTTGATTATTTCCCATGATGGTCCGAACTCTCAAAATTTTTTAAAAAACATGAAATAAAAACAATGAGCAAATTCCTGGTAAAAAAATCTAGGTAAAAAATGGTTATTTTCAATCAGTATTTTAACCAGTTTCAAATTCGAATTTTTCCGAATCAAAACATTTATAAAGCCTTCATTAATTCAAACTTATGAAAAAACTGTCATCTACCTTATTAAACTATGATGCTAGCCAACCATTACGAATTCGATATATCCTGGTGATAGCTATGGATGAAATGGAAAAACGCAGAAAGTATTTTGACAGACAAGCATATTTTTCGGAATGTTTTAGTAGTCTAACAAGAAAACTGAGTTAAAGTTTTTGGATTATCTGACCCCACCGTGTTGGGCCTCCATTTCCGAAAGAGAACGAAAATTGCATTCACCTTCATGTCGTATCAGTACTCCCTGCGGAAATAGTTTTTAGAAAAAACTATGTATGTGTGTTTGTGCGAACGTATGTACGTTCGTAGACAGTTTTTTCTACGAGCGTCACTCACGTAAATAAAGTCGAATCGACTTTGTTGAGGTGTCATTCGAAGCGTCTTTGTTTTTCTTAAGAGCTAGTTTTTAGGAAACTTCGGTCGGGGGTGGTTGTTGTTTTTCTCCTTTGAAGGTCATTTCTATCATGCGTTATATCTTGGTATACATACATATGATTTGCATTCTTAAGGTGTTAATCGACGCGTATTAATATTTTCGTGAATCTTTCAAATTTATAAAAATTTGTTTTGGAGCCGTTTTTTAATTTAAGGAAAAAAGAGCAAAAAATTAGGCTTTTGTCATAGACAATAAATTTTTAACCTGATTTGCGAAACATAGTAATCAATTTTTATAAAACTCATATACTCCAAACAGTGTTTGTAAAAACATCATCAAAACTTTTCTTCATGATCACGAGATAAAATATCAATAACAGTCACCATGTCCTTCAAGGTCATTTTTGTTATTCACTATATCTCACGAGTCAGATACAATATTTGTATCTTTAAGGTGTCAATAGACGTGCATTAACATTATTGGGATGATTTTAACATTATAGAGAAATTATTTCAGCCGCTTTTTAATTTTATAATAGAAATTGCGAAATATTTGGGTTTTTTCATAAAAAATATTTTTTTAGCCTGATTGGCACAGTACAGTAATAAATGTTTACAAAAGTTTTGCTTTTGAAGAGAAACCAGCAAAACCATTTTCCATGATTATGAAAAAACTAAACTAAAAATTAACATTCATTCAAAGTTTTCATGTGTAGATGGTTCATACGATCGATTTTACGTTATATCTTTTATCTTCAGGAAATTGTTGTAAATTCAATTTTAGTTTTATAGTATTTGCATAATTTGAGCAGATTTTTAATAGTTCTTACAGTGTTTTAGTTTCTATAAAAAGCTGCTTAAGTTTTAAAAACCTACGAAATTTCCATCAAATTTGCATTTGTGGTAATCAACGCTTTGAATGGTAAAATGTTTTATAATCAATACTTTGCAAAATCATATACTTTGAAACGCTTTCATTAAATAAAAAAATGCAGTTTTAAGTACATTCATTCTTTAGTAATCGTAAGATTTCAATTACTTTCTCCATCATCATGAGTAATACATTTTACTTTTTACATGCAATTGAACCTATTTTTTCTGCATATTCAATATTTTTGAAGACCAACAAAAATTCAAAACAAATTATTAATCTCATTGATGTGAAATCGTGAAAAAATATAAATTCAGTGATTATGCTGAATTCATGGCAATTTTGAAAATGACCATCACGCGACGAAATCTCTTCAGTGGGCGTAATAACAAAAATTGCATTCATTTTTGCTAGCATTCTTTTGTCCTTCAATCATCGATGTGAAATAAACAAATAACGTAGAAAAGGTTCCCACCGATTGATTGATCAAATCAATCTACCCGCATCCACCAAAATCCTTACGTAATCAATGGATGCTCCCGTAGATGATATGATTAATATTAACTCATTCTTGTTACTGATATGAATAGCTCTCATTATTATTATTTAAAGTTGTATTATTTGCAAAATTATTACTGTGTTTACTGTTTTTGATGTTCATGTAGATATTACTGAAAAGTTGACCGCGTGGACCTCAAGCGTCGCACCTCGCGGCTTGTGACATGACGAAAAGTTTTACTGGTATTTTTACAAAAACTGTACGGAGTATACAAATTTTATAAACATTGATGACTTTATTTTGAAAATCAGGTAAAAATGTTATTGTTTGTGAAAAAAACCTAACAAACATACGAACATTTGAATCCAGAGGAGAAACAAAAATTATTAAGCATCGTAAAGAAATATTCCGCAAGTTTTTACCAAGAAAATTCAAATTTAACTTTCACAAGTGCTATCAAACTTAAAATTCGAACCATTGACAATACACCGATCCATGTAAAGTCATATATGTAGATATCCTTACGGACATAGATGGTTGAGAATAAAATAATCCGACTTAGCAATTCACCTTACTCAGCCCCAATTTGGATTGTTCCTAAGAAGGCAGACGCCAGTGGTAAGAGAGAAATGGAGACTTGTCATAGACTATAGAAAACTAAACGAGGTCACAATAGATGACAAATACCCAATTCCAAATATTGACGAGATACTGGACAAGCTAGGTAAATGTCAATATTTTACAACCCTCGACCTCGCTAAAGGCTTTTATCAAATTGAAGTTAACGAGGAAGACATCCACAAAACTGCCTTCAGTGTGGAAAATGGCCACTAAGAATTTTTACGTATGTCATTTGGCCTTAAAACCGCACCAGCCACCTTCCAACGGCTGATGAACAACGTTTTGAAAGAACACATAAACAAAACATGTCTGGTATATCTAGACGACGTTATTGTTTTTCAACGTCACTTCAGGAACATATCGAATCTCTAACAAAAATTTTCGAATGCTTAAAGGAAGCCAACCTGAAAGTACAAATGGATAAAATAAAATTCTTAAAAAAGGAAATGGAATTTCTAGGACATGTAATAACTGAACTCGGAATTAAACCTAACCCCAAAAAAGTAGAATGTATCTTAAAGTTTCCCATTCCAAAAACAACTAAGCAAATTAAACAATTTTTGGGACTAACGGACTACTACCGGAAATTTATCAATGATTATTCTTCAATTGCAAAGCCTATGACCAGTTTTCTCAAAAAGGGTACAAAAATTGACGTCTCGAATCCGGAATACCAAAATGGCTTTGAAACTTTAAAACGATTACTCACAAATGACCCGGTCCTACACTGTCCAGATTTCAACAAAGAATTCGTGCTTACAACAGATGCAAGCCAATATGCACTTGCAGCAATATTATTGTAGGATGGCCACCCTCTTTCTTATGCTAGTCGAACCCTCAACGAACATGAGATAAATTATAGCACTATCGAGAAGGAACTAATAGAAATAATTTGGGCTACAAAATATTTTAGGCCATACTTGTTCGGACGAAAGTTTCTTATAGAAGCTGATAAGCCACTAACCTGGCTTTTTTCAATTAAAGAGCCAAACTTTAAGCTAGTACGTTGGCGTCTAAAATTAGCAGATTTGACTACACTATCAAATACAAAAAAGGAACAACAAACAGAAATGCGGACGCGCTATCGCGAATAGAGAAGCTCGATATAAATAATACAGAAATGGATACAAATGAATCAACAAATTTAATTCCAATTACAAATTCAGCAATCAATGTGTTCCAAAATCAGGTGATAATAAAAAAGGTGAAGTCTGGAACAATGAAGATAAGAAATCTAAAAGTCTTCAAAAACAACCGTAAAATAATATACACTAAAGAACTAGACGAAAGCACTGCGGTTATAATTCTTAAAAACCACTTCAACCCTCAACAACTTAACGCGATAATCATAGACAATGTATTCAATGATACATTAGCTAAAGCCTTCGTAAATACTTTTAAGCAAAACGATAAATTCAAAATAATAAGATGTAGTAAATTATTAGAAGATATGTAAGACGAAGAAAAATTAACAGAACTCATTGAAAAGGAACATAAAAGCAATAACCATCGAGGCATAGAATCAACATTATATGAATCAAAATTAGCAATTTATAACCCAAAATTAAGAACAAGAATAACCCAATTTATAAACAACTGTGAGATTTGCTGTTCGGAAAAATATGAAAGAAACCCACCAAAAGTTTCATAGAAAATGACGGTGACACCAAACAGACCGAATGAAATCATCCATTTAGATGTATTTTATAGTTTATAAAAAACACTTTTCAAAACCACTATCGATAAATTTTTGTAGTTTGCGCAGGCTTTCAAAATAAATGGTAGATCATGGACAGAATTCAAAACCAAAATTATACAGTATATCAGTATGCACGGTGGCATCAAAAAAATAATTGTGAACAACGAATTAGGCTTTAAAGCCCTGCCAATGCAGGAATTTCTACGAAAAGAAGGCATAGATAGCAACCACACATCAAACGCCGATATTGAAAGACTGCATAACACTCTAAACGAACACATCCGCCTCTTGAAACACAATGAGGAAACACGGGAAGACACAGTGGAAGAGAAAATTCTAAGAATAATTTCCTACTATAATAATACAATTCATACTACAACTAAAAGAAAACCAATTGATTTTATGAATGGCACCATAAATGAGGAAGAATATCAGCAAATTTATGACTTAATGGTATAAAGAAAAGCAAATGTTATTAATAAGATTAACATAGATAGAATAGACGTTCAGATTGAAAAAGGACCAAACTTTATTAAAGAAATAAGTGGAGGAAAGAATCACACTAAATACAGGAAAATTAACACCACTAAGTTATGTAGATATTGATCATGTTATAGACGTTAGAACGGGTTTGAAATATTACAAGAATCATGTAAGAAAAAAGATCAAGATAAGACAAATCCAACGATAAAACTACGGGGAACCACAAACTAATATTAGAATATTTTTATTTTAGAATAAATTGGCAACATGTATCGACTTCTTGCACTAGTTATACTTACGCTGTCATTGTCCCAGATAATAGACGTTAGAGAACTAACAAACAATAAAGAATACGCACCAATACAAACAGATGAAGTAAGATTAATCGATCATTATAGCAAAATCTTCAACATAACTAATATTACGGAATACGACAAAATCATGAATCTGATACAAAAAAATATTAACACATTAAAATGTCAACAACAAAATCTACAGCACTATTAGAAACAATTAACAGAAACTTTGCTCTACTGCAAGGGAAAATAAATAATTTGGCCCCTCATTTCAAATCTAAACGTGGACTTGTAAACATAATTGGAACCGGTCTCAAATATATAGCAGGTACAATGGATAACGATGATCAAGTTCAGCTTGATAACGCAATTAAGAAACTATCTGATAATGAACAAATTTTAACAAATAGAATTAATAATATAACATTTATAAATATAGCCAAATTTCTCAAATACGTAATATTACTAAACACATAAACTAACAGCAGTTAAAAATTGGAAATTACTTGAACGATTTCAAAAATGTATTGCAAAATAAGATAGCCAGATTAGAAGATGAAATAACATTTTTGCAACAAACATATCATATAAATAACGATTTAACACTTTTGCGAAGCCATATAGATGACATAACTGAAATTATATTCACAAGTTCACTGAGAATAATGTCTAAAAATATCTTGACCAAAATTGAACTCAATTTAATTGACGACTTCATCAGTTTTACACATATTAAAACATCAATAGTCTTTCAGAAAAACAATATTGTTATTATACCCTATATACCACATTATTCCAAGGAAGTACTTAAAAAAGTTGTTATTGAGCCAATCCCTACAACACAGCATGAATCTTTAGCTCTCAACTTTAACGAAATACTAATATATTCTAAACATGTAATATATGAACCAAATGTAAAAGAACACCTTATCAAAAATTTGGCTGAAATAGAAGATGATTGTTTAAAAATATAATAAAATTTGAAGAAGCACATTGTAAAATGAGAATTTTCAAAAACGAAGAAATCAAAGAAATTTCTCCCGGAATTGTAATATTTAAGAATTTTCATTAGACCATTGAACAAAATTGCAGTAAAAACCTAATAAAAATAAAAGAAAACTTTATTGTAAAATTTGAAAATTGGAAAATCAAAGTTAAAAATAAAATTTATGGAAATACAAACCTAAGAGTATATGATAAATTCATTCTTCCAAATTTTGTAGCAAAAGTAAAAGAAAACTCAACTATTCCAGACATTAAGCCAGAAGAATTGTATTTAAAACAATTAGATCGGGATAGGTATATTGACACAATTTTATCTAAAAATCATAATAGAAATTATCTAAACCTAGGAATTGATGTATTGATATTTGTAATAATTGCTTTAATAATCATACTTTATGCTTACGCCAAACATTCTTCTAATTCCATCAATATTTCGGCCGAGCCTCAATCAAACGGTGGGGGTGTTACAATTCTACAATTCTATTCACTCTACTCGCCCCACAGCATTTACACTTATGTAAGCAAATGAACTACAGCCCACAAAGCGCATTTCCACCACGCGAATTTTTTATTGCCTATCACCTACTTTAAACTTAATTTGCGAAGCACATTTCCGCCACGCGCATTTTTTATTACCTATCACTTACTTTAAACTTAATTCGCGAAGCACATTTCCGCCACGCGCATTTTTTATCCATAGACCCCAATCATGCATGTACTGGTGTCAAATGCCCAAATGCACTTTCGGCAATTCTCAAAGTTGCAATAATTAAGCATTCTACCTAATCATTGCAACTGATCAGCGATCTTTCGTATATAAATACCAGCGGCAATAGCTCGCACGCGAAGTAGTATTTTTCCTTCTTGAAACCACAAGTACGGGCCAAGCCATAATCCCAGGAATCCGATGTGAGGTTGCATCGGAGTACTTGTGATCGGTCGATACGCGATAAGCATAAAGGATGCATTAAATTCTTTCGTATTTACAAAAGATAGTAAAGTGAACGTATTTTATTGTTCGTAAGAAGTAAGTTCGGGTTTAATAAAGTTATTAAAGTGAATTAAACTTCTTTTTTTTTATCACATTTGGTCTGCGTGATTGTAAATGGCGTAGTCGGTAGGATGTGCCAAGTGTAAGAACACTCGTATTTTTTAATGCATAGTTGCGCATTCATAACAGTTTTTCCAAGTGGTAAAACCACAAAAAAAGAACCGGACCAGTGATATAAACAAATCTTTTTTGTGCAAGTGGACCAACTATCTGGCAACATAACAAAAAAAATCGTTTTTTGTCCTTAATTCAAAAGTGAAATGCAGAATCTGAAGATAGTGGAACCCCAACAAATCGAATTGCAACAAAATATCTGCAAAGTGAAGTCTAGAATCCGAGGATAGTGGCACCCCAATAAAACAAAGTGTAGTATATCTCTAAAGTGACATCAAGAGTAGCAGCATCCCAAGCACGGCGAATCTTATCGATAAACAACAACACAACACATCAAGCAGAAGGAATTGCAGTAGTAATGTAGCCAAAACGAAGAGTAAGCACGTATAA
The DNA here is from genome assembly GCA_963942545.1 of Oxycera nigricornis. Taxonomy (NCBI): domain Eukaryota; kingdom Metazoa; phylum Arthropoda; class Insecta; order Diptera; family Stratiomyidae; genus Oxycera; species Oxycera nigricornis. The sequence continues at coordinate 58,004,865 of OZ012663.1, read as the reverse complement.
CTTTCTTTTTTTATATATATTCCAAATTATATTTATATTTTAAATTCAAATCTCTTAAAATTCAACTGTATTTACACAAACCTGTAAAAATCATATTTATATCTCGAAACAAAAATTGATACCGTGTAAACTTCCTTTGAATATTGTTTTTTACTTCTTTGTGAACTTACGACATGACTGAACAAAACGCAACCAGATAACCCCTGTCAGTCTCGATAGATCCTATAAAATATATCTACAGGTTACCCGAATTTAATGGAGACTCGCGAGAGCTCCAAGGATTCTGCGAATTTATAGATCGCATTCACTCATTTCTTCTCACATTCGATTCTACTTCTCAGTCACTATTTTTTGACATTATTAAAAGCCGATTAAAAGGCTGGGCAAGGGAGGCTATTGAAATTAACTGCCAGGCAAAAATCTGGACAGAAATTAAATCAGTGGTACAGAATAATTTCGGTGACAGGCGCAGCTGTGAAGAACTGTACGATGAGCTACGTGCAGTCACGTTTAAAATAAATAGTATTGATTTCTACAACGAAGTCAAAAGCAAACTTCGGCGATCAAATAATAAAACATGTACAGTGTTAGGAACGGATCCTGAAATTGAATTATGTGTTACAAGCAATAAAAAAACGGCTCAGAATATCTTTAAAAACAAAATACCAGAACCCATAAAAACAATCCTAACTTGTAGAAACCCCGATAGCTTAGAAGAAGCTATGGACATCTTATTTTCAGCATGGTACGCACATTTAAGTAATAGTAGGCAACCTTTAAATCAACCTCCTCGACGGAAACCTGATCACGGTTTCAATCATCAAAACCAATTCCAGAAACGTAACCAGCAGAAAACCCATAATGATTATCATAATAATTAAAGTGATAGAAATCAAAACCAATCCCGAAATAATAGCCCACCAAGATTTGGTGACACTAATAATAGCCGATTTAACCAACAAAGAAACTGGCGAAAAAATGATTACCAGCATGTACATCCACATAGGTCTTTTGACCATAGTAACCGTCATAGTAACCCTCTATTCCAAGAAAGAAGACATTATTTCTCCAACCATAATGACAATCAAGATAGAGTTATGTATAGTTCACACACACAAAATGCCCCGGAACCAATGGATATAAATAACCAACAAATCGGAAATTTTCCTTTAGCAGCCTCGGAAAGAACCTTCCATTTATAATCATAAAATCCAATTTAAATCTTTTGAAATTTATAATCGACACGGGAGCTACACATTGAATTGAACATTCAACCTAAAATGGAGAGTACCATTCACGAAAGTTGTGATGAAGACATTGCAACACAGTGTAACAATCAACGAAAAAGTAAGAATTCCATTATTCAGTGAGTTAGGAATTCAAAACGAAATGATAGATCTTTTCGTTTGCAAATTCCATAATCAGTATGATAGACTCATTGGAAACGATATTCTAAAGCGATTTGACGCCAAAATTGACTATAAGAATAGCCAATTAGAAATCAATGAGAAAAATGTGCCTATACATCTATATTATTAAACGGCTAACATGAATTTTGTGGTACCATTTTAGCCGTTGCTTCTGGACCGATTTTCATAAAAAATACATCAATGGAAAGAACATATCCTGTAGATGTGCATAATTGTATTTTTTGTGAAAATCTGTTCGGAAAATATAGAAAAAAAATAGAAAATAGATTTTCTTACCAATACATACACAACGTTGAACGTTCACACAGCGATAAATACGAATGGTATACTAGCTTTGACTGCCAAGATAGAAACCCTGATTTATCATGGGTTGTGTAGTGTTTGCGGTGGGTTTTCCCTTGCACGTGGGAGTCCCAGGCTCGTATCTAGGACTGTTCCAAGTATTTTAGTTTCTTTTTTGGAAGCTAATTAAATCATCAAATTTCACCACATTTAGGAATATTTTCTTTCTCACTTTACACCGTTCATGTGTAATGTGCGTTTACTGGTTCGGTGTTTTGTGATAGGTTGCTCGCTGTGGATCATTCGTGTGAATTGTTTTTAGCGTCGCCGTTCATTATGAAAAAGTATACGTACATTTCATCAATATTTGGTCATATTTTTTTAGTTTGTTTTGCTGAAGGTCGTCTAACATTCCACAAAAAAGCGTTTTCAGTTGAAGAAAACTTGTTACGTCTCTAATTTTTGTAACGTTCTCCACTCTACCGTAGCCGATCCTAGCCACGGTTCGGGCAATCCCACCCGGCTTCACCCGCGAAGAGGGGTGTGGGAATATGTAATTTAAAAAAGAAAGGGCGCCACCCGTTTCCGCGCCGGGACTGTCCTGTCCGCGAATCCCGAAACGGTAATCGGATTCACGGTGACCCAAAACCACCGACCGAATAGGGGAGCACAAAGAACGCAAAGCCAGGAACGCGATTTCCGCCTCGCCACTTCACCAAAATCACCAATTTAAATCAAATTCAATCACAATTTTATTTTCTTTCAAAGACCTGGCTAAATTTCCTACCTCTACTTATTGTGTACTCACAATTTTGTTCCTTCTTATCCTAATGCTGCGGCTCCGGTTTCACCTGCTACTTTCCGCACGTGCGCCGCTTGCTGACCGTCGTCTTCTTTCCTCCTTCCACAACGCGTAAGATTTCCTCCCAGCTTCCGCGATTTTCCCCAGCAGCTTTCAAAAGCTTTTCAACTGGTTTCGCCAGGGGTCAGTCGTTGTGTCTCGATGCGAGGGGATTTCCGATTGCCGCCTGTCCGGCGAAAAACTCGCGGCTGCCGCCAGCCATGGCGAATTGCCAGTGCCAATGGTTGTGGGTTTCAGTGGCGCATAGGGGACTCCATTGGGGCGCATCGTAGACCGGGCGGAGCCTTGATTTGGGATCTGTTGCGACGATTGGGTGAGCGTTGTTGTTGTTGTGATCGTGGGCAACTTATCCGCAGTGTCTGTGCCGTTGTCCGGAACACCCTCCATAGCAAACTTACTACCTACTTAGTTATCTAATCTAATATCCTTACATCCTACATCTCCTCTACATTTATATAATTCAAATCTCTACTTCCGACAATATAATTCATTAATTAATTAATAACAATTCATTCATAAGTAACAATATAAATCAGTTATAACAAAACATTTCATTAATGAGCTGATTGCGTGAAGTGGCGAACGCGACATTATCAATTTTCTTTAAAAATGGCGTTTACCCGCGCGGTGGTTTGGTGTCCCCAAGGACAGGGAAGTCCCATATTTTGCCCTTGTGGGTTTGGGATCGCCTACGTTGCGTGGCGAACGTAACATTACCCCCCCTTCTTTAAGTGGATTTTCCCAAAATCCACTTAAAACAATAATAAACGGGACGGTAACGTTCGACACGCGGACACCCCCGACGCGCCCCCGAGCGATCTGTTGACTCGGCCTTCAGCGTGCACACGGCTGAAAATTTACCTCCCGACGTCGCACTCAAGGTAGTTCGAACACTCCGCATCGGTCCCGTACTCGCACTCACAAAACCAACCCACTAGCCTAACGAACTCGATACAACTTAACTTACCCAGAACCGAAAAGCCGAACTATCTCAAAATAAAATGACCGAACTAATAAGCTAAAAGAATGGAACGATACGGGAAAGGGAGGGAGAAAGGAAGAAGGAAGGTAGGATTACAAACGTAATGTTACAAGGGTAAGGACTAAGTGTTCAATACCCCGGCAATCGATACACCTCTCACTTATCCACGTACTAAGCGAATCGTTATAGGTTGCATGTGCCTATCTGTAGTCCTACAAGCATGCTGATGGCGTTGGGGTTACAGAGCCTCGGCAAGCTCCACCCCTGTACTATTTGCCCCTTTCATCCTCAACTTCTTTTAACTCTCTTCCCGGTCTCTCGATCGTCCGGTCTCTATGCTTTGTATAGGCCACTCGAGCGTTAGCGTTGAGATCCTCTCCATCCCCGATTGGTGACCTAGACCCGTCCTGCAACACCACACTCGCCCTTCCAAACTGATTCGTATTTGGTGAGGTTGGTTCCCCATATACCACCTCTTCCCGTGTCTTCAAAAGTTTATCCTTTCTCACAACAGATGGCTGTAAAGAGTTTCGATTCTTCCTCGGTTCCACACCATTTTTGTCAGTACTATCGACTATTTCAATTTCCTCTCTGCAGTGCTCTCTCCTTCCGTCGTCAACTTCGTTGTTCTGCCTTGATCCGGATATTTCCGTGTCGGTACTCCCTTCCTGTGAACTTCTACTCGTATGAGGCCCCCTTTGCTGCTTCCTACCTGTCTTCCCCAGTCCACTCCTCTGAGACTCCCTACCCCCAGACCCAGCCCATTGGGACTTCTTGCGCTCAGGCCCAGTCTCACTTCCTTGAGACCACCTGCTACCAAGCCTACCCAATCGCGACTGCCTGCTTCTAGGCATAGCCTCACCCCATGTGAACTTCTCATCAATCTCCCTCGAGACTCCTCTCACAGCATCGGTGTCCTCATCTTCGTCCAACTCTGTAGGGTTCGCTCCGCAGACCTTCACTTGATCTTTGACCTCGGCTTCCTGAACATCTTCCAGCTCGATGCATGAGCACCTCTGATCCAGTCGAAGCTTCTCCTCTATGTCCCGTACACGACCATGCAAGGACGCATTTTGGGCTTCCAACTCCTCAATACGTGAGAACAAACTATCGACTTTCGTGGACTCTTTTGACTCCTCCATTACACTCGAATCCGCGATGCGGTTGCATTGCGGTTCACTTTGTAAAGTTTTAAGTTTGTTCTCGTAGAACACCTTGACCACCTCCAGCTCCTCTTCATATTGTACGCGAAGCTCTTGGACGGACTGTTGCAGCCTCGCTTCGTATTGCTCTGACAAACGATCATTGATTTCCTTAATTTCTATCTTATGTCTAGAACGCGTTTCGGTTAATTCTATCACATGGTTGCGATCGTTGAACTCCAGCTTTCCGTGCAGCGACCGTAGTGTGTCTTCAATGTCTTCACGTGCAAGTGTACCTTCTTCGATTTGCTTGCGTGCCTCTTCTAATTGCGTGCGTAAAAGATTGTTCTCCCTCTCCAGATCTTTGGTGTCATCCAACGCTTGCTGGTAATCAGCACAGACTGACTGGTACTTGCCGGTCAGCTCTGTGATCGTCAACTCTGTATCTTCTAATTTCTTCGTGTCAATTTTTGTTGTCGTCGTCGCCTCTTCGTCTCGCTCCAATTCCCTGGCTCCAGATTTGCTAGATTCTTCGTATTCTTCGGCTTGCACCAGCATGTGTCCTAAGGCGAGCATAAGCTGCCGCCGCAACTTCTCCATTAGGGGATCCTCTGCTTTCTTCTCCCGTAGCAGGTTAGCGATCCTCCGCAGACCATACTCCGTCTTGGCCTGGGCTACCAAAAACGCAGTGGACGTCTCGTTCCCCCACAAATCCACTGATAGCGCCCTTACCTCGTCCGTCACCGTCTCTACCGCCTCGCGGTCCTGCTGGTAAGTGAAGGGGTAAGGTGAGTACGTGTTCATCATAGTCCCAAGCCGCAGTGCCTTCCGAAGCTCCATCCGCATTGCCGACACCGTTCCAGTGGCTGTCCCACGTACTGCCAGCTCATAGCTGAGCTCGTTCTCGCTGAGGTTATCGATTAAAGCCTCCGTAAATTTTGCCATATTGAACCTACGAACAATGAAAACAGCACAAGGAGAAAAAGAAACACGCACTAGACTAGGAAATTACTTCTTTATTTTATTATTTTTATATATATGTACATATCGTTAGAATTTCATTTCCACTCACACCCGCAATTTCACACACCCGCAAACTCACACACCCGCAAATTCACACACTCGCAATCAGCACACTCCCGCGATCTCACACTTCCGCAATTGCACACACGTGTCAGCACTTTGACCTCGGCCACTTTATTTCACAGATACCCTCACTGAACTTGTCGAACGTATCCGCCGTTCGAACGCTGCCGTACCCAAGTCCTGTTTTTTTTTTATAACGGCCCCACGTTGGGCGCCAAATGTTACGTCTCTAATTTTCGTAACGTTCTCCACTCTACCGTAGCCGATCCTAGCCACGGTTCGGGCAATCCCACCCGGCTTCACCCGCGAAGAGGGGTGTGGGAATATGTAATTTAAAAAAGAAAGGGCGCCACCCTTTTCCGCGCCGGGACTGCCCTGTCCGCGAATCCCGAAACGGGAATCGGATTCACGGTGACCCAAAACCACTGTAAATTATAGGCAGGATCGCCATGTAAAAGATAGGCCTGTAAACGATAGCTCGTCGCAGGAGCTGCCTTCTCGGTGTTGGACACCGTACGCCGGATCTTGTATTCTTCAAGGGAGATCCGGGTTTTAGCGCGGCAAGTTAATTGCCACATGTCTGGCGCAGGATTCAAGATCCAAGCTAGCCGATATTTTTATTAGCTTTTTGTTTAGCGACTGGTTACGCTACAATTGAGGCGCTTCTAAAGCCAAGTTACGGCTCGAGCGTTTTGCCATACTACGGCAATAATGCGTTAATACAAACGAGTCAAAAGTACGCTTTAACTATGCCTATGACTATATTTTCTTTTCTACAATTTACTTTTATACACTTTTTACAACTTAACATATAATCCCTACTCTAATATTTTATTCTACTTAATACATAATCCCTACTCTAAAACTGGAAGAATTGAATATGGTAAATTCATTCTACCAATCAAAATATCGATCAGCATTTTTCCATATGACCCAATTTAAAATGCAACACTCATAATAGTCCATGAGTGAAATGCAACACTCATAATAGTCCATGAGTAATATGCAACACTCATAATAGTCCATGAGTAATGACTACTCAGGTTTCGTACTTTGTGTGTACATTACACCTGCCAATGCTAGGCGCCGCTTAGTCTAGTGCGATCGCGATGGGTTATTATAAACATTCGTTCATGTGTCTATTTTTAGTGACAACATGAATTGGACTTTCGTGTGAGTAGATTATGTGTAATGCAAAACGAGTATGCAAAGTGAGCATTACAAGGTGATCGTACATTATGCATTTGTATATTCTACGATTGCTCATTGATTATTGATTTGTGGGTTTAGTTTATAGTAAAATGCTGATTGATTGTGTAGCTACGTGTAGGTCCACTACACCCTTAACCTTTTGAGGTGAGAGTTTGGGTACAAAATCAAGACTTATTATAGGTATTTTTACATATCTTATATTATATTTTTATACATTGTTATTCCCCCTTTTTTTTTGGAAAATCTTAAGTCTATTATTGTGTATCCATTTTTTTTATTGTCTATTTTCAATAGTGTATTTACATTATTTTTACTAAGTACTTTAAATGGACCTTTATACGGTTTCTCATGTTTTCTTCTGTTCTCTACTTTTAATAAAACAAGATCGTCTATTTCTATGTTAAATGGTTTTGAATAACATTCTTTATTTGTTCTAATCATTTTAGCTTTTTCAATTAAGTCCTTTGCTTTTGTTAGAGACATTTTTAATCTAATTTTTAATTCATTTCTGTAATTCTCCAAATTGTATATTTCTTCTGAATCGCTTAAAATGTCATTTGGTAAATAGGATAGTTTGCCGAATACCAGTTCGTAAGGTGTATAATTTGTGTCAATATGTGGAGTTGTATTGTATGAAAATGTATAGAAAGGTATCCATTCGTCCCAGGTGTTGTTATCAACGAAGGACAGTAAGTATTCGTTTAATACGCGGTGGTTCCTTTCTATTACACCTAACGACTCATGATGGTAAGGGGTTGAAAATTTTTGTTTTATATGTAGTAACTCGCATATTTCTTTCATTAGACTGTTTGTAAATTCTGTCCCTAAGTCCGTTTTTAGAATCTTGAAATGACCGTATAATAAGATAAATTTATTTACTATAGCTTTTGCTACTGTGGTAGCATCCTTAGTCTCTATGGGTATTGCAGTTATAAATTTCGTTAATTCGCACTGAATAGTGAGAATGTATCTGTAGTTGTTGGAAATTCTCAACGGGCCAACAATGTCTGCGCTTACAATCTCGAAGCTAGTAGATGGAGTCTCGGTTTTTATCATTTTCTGTTTGGTGTGCTTAGTTATTTTATTCATTTTGCACTTTTCACATTGGTTTATATGTTTTTTGACCATTTTCTTCATATCCTTCCAACAGTATCTCTGTTTCAATTTTAACAATGTTTTATGTACTCCTATATGTCCTCCATGTGGCGAATTGTGGTACTCAATAATTAATTCATTTTGCTTTTTGACGTCTTGAATTCGTATGGGCGGTCTGTATATTAATATTTTTAACTTATAACTTTCTTCCCGTTGCAACGCATTAAATAATTTCTTGAATTCATTTCTCGGTACGTACCTGAATATATCATCATTAGAGGATAAAGATAGTGCATTTATGCTATTGTTCTTTGAATGTATTAACCATTTCTTCATGACAGAAACTAATTTCGTGTATGAATTATCTTTGTTGTTATCATGAACTTTCAGCTTATCGTTGAAGGAAACTGGTTTCTCAACAACTTTATCACTGTAGCGCACTACTATAAAATCTTTCTCTTTAGTTATAGATATATCATCTTTCTTGTTTTTCTTGCTAGCTAGCATATAAAATTTCAGTTTCATCGCCCCTTTAATATCTGACAAAGAAGTGCAATCAAACGCATGGAGGTGATCAATCTCTTCGTTTTGGTTGACACTTTGCTTGTCGATTTCTGTATTTTTATTTTCACTTTGTACCTTTTTCGTTTTACTTCTTGTTATCGCCAATAACTTTTTGCTAATGTTTTCATCGTTTGTCGGAGGTATCATGGATTTTAGCATTTCAGTGTTCATTTGTATTCTTGACAGCGCATCCGCATTTGTATTTATATTCCCCTTTTTGTATATTATCTCGAAATCGTAGTCCGATAAATCTAGACGTATTCTAGTAAGTTTTGAAGATGAATTTTTATGTGTAAACAATGATACCAAAGGTCTGTGGTCTGATACGACTATAAACTTCCGTCCATATAAATATGGCCTAAAAAAGTTTATGCCCCAATGTATCGCCAATAGTTCCTTTTCTATGATAGGTTTATTCAACTCGTGCTTATTTACGGATTTGCTCGCGTACGAGATTGGTAGATCTGAACCAATTTCTCCTTGTGATAGTATAGCACCTAGTGCGAAATTTGACGCATCTGTAATAAGTATGAAGGGTTTTTCAAAATCTGGGTATTGAAGTATAGGAGGTGAAATCAGTTTGCGTTTTAAAAGTTCGTATGCTTTTTGCTGTTCTTCTTCCCAAACAAACGGTGCTTTTTTCTTTAAAAGAGAGTTCAAACTCTTTGCCGTTTCCGCAAAGTTTGGTATGGAGCGTCGATAATAGTTGCAGAAAGCTACGAATCTTCGCACGTCATCCGCGGTCTTTGGGATGGGATAATTTTTAATTACTTCATGCTTAGCAGGGTCTGTTCTTATACCATCTGCTGTAATAAGGTGTCCTAAATACACTACTTCTGATTTTAAAAATTTGCATTTATTTGCATTTAACTTCAAATTGTACTTACGAAGTCTCTGTAAAACTGTTCTTAAATTTTCATTATGATGTTTCATGCTACATCCGAAAACCATGATGTCGTCTACGTATAAGAATGCTGAGTCGCTTAGACCAGTTAAGGCAATAGTGAGCATCCTTTGGAAGCTGTTTGATGATATTTTCTATCCAAAAGGTAATCTTTTGAATTGGTAGTGTCCATCATTGGTGGAAAAAGCGGTTAAATGTCTTGATTCTTTTTCTAGCTCAATCTGGTGGAACGAACTAGTCATATCCAAGGTTGAAAAGTACTTTGCCCTACCTAGTTTGTCTAGGACGTCTTCTAACCTTGTCAATGGAAATTTATCGTTCACCAGTTTGTCGTTCAGTTTTCTGAAATCAACAACTAATCTCCACTTCTTGGTGTTATCCGAGCTTTTCTTAGGTACAACTAACAATGGAGAGTTGTACGGGCTTGTGGATTGTTCGATAATATCATTATCTTTTAGTTCCCGTACTTGCCTAAGAATTTCTTCATTCTGAGTTTGTGGTAATCTATAATTTTTTATGAAGACTGGGTTTTCGTCGCAAGTGTTCAGTTTTTGTTGGTAGAAATTATTTTTTGTGAGGCATTTACCTTCCAGATGGAAAACGTCTTGGTATTCCATAATAATTTCTTGCAAGTTCTTGTTTGCTTGTTCATCGAGACTGTTGGTATTAATTACGTTTAATAGTTCGTCTAATCGTTTTTTGTCAAATTTTCGAGTTGTCTTTAATACGTCATAATTCCTCAGTGGTTCTATCTCTGTTTGAAAGTTTTTCAGAGTTATGTCATGATCGTTAGTATTGAGTATTTTCACATGACATATACCTTTCGCTGGAATTATGCAATTGCTTAAGAATATCCCTTTTTCGATTTCTTTGTTTAGTATTATGCTGTCTTCCGATCTTTCTACGTCTATGGGTATTATCGCTTCTGTTCTTGCGGGAATTGTTATGTGTGCCATGTTAGCTTTTGTAGTGTACATTGGTAACACTATATCTCTGTCTTGTGTACTGAAGGATATGGTATACGTTTCGTAGTCAATTTTGCACATATACTTGATTAGCATGTCTCGTCCTATAATGCCATCAGTTTCGATAGGGAATTTCTCATCTACCGCATGAAATGTATTTGATATAATTATATCTTCAATGTTGAAATTTAGTTTGATAGTTCCGAGTGACATTGTAGTTTCATTTGTTATGCCCGTGAGTTTGCACCTGTTTTGTGCTTGTATATCATATGAACTTAAATTATTACTTTTGTATATGGATATGTCGGCTCCAGTATCTATTAATAGTTGTAGATATCTATGTTCATTTTTGTTAAATATTTTTATATAGTTTGTGCTCATACCCGTTATTCTGTATACATTATTTTCTAGAGTGTATTTATTACTGTTTTTTGTTTTGGCTTCAAAAACTATGCTTCTTCCGGGAGGTTGCCTAATTCCTCTCGGGAACTTGTCACGTTTCCCTGGTTGTTTATCAATTTTACCCTTCTAGTGTTGTATCTGTTATTATGAATATTGTTATTATATCTTCCTGTATTATTATCAAATTTATTTCTATTAAAATTTCTGGTAGGGTTAGAATTCCTATCATTGTATCTATTATATGTCCTATAGGAGTTATTATTAAAATTATTGCGTGGTTGATTGTAACTTCCACGATTGTCATTTCTATTATAATAACCATTGTGGTTATTATGCCTTCTGGCATTAAAATTATTGTACTTGTTATTTTTATTTACGTACATAATTGTTGAAGGTTGAGATTCATTGTTCTCAATTTCAGTGGCCAATGTGATAGCTTCACTGAAAGTCTGTGGTCGTGCTGCGAACACAGTGTCCCTAATTTGATCGTTTAGACCATTCTTGAATATGGTAAGAGCATATGTGTCGTTTATGCTCTGTATTGCTTGTTTAGCAGCTTGGTTTACATCTGCACCTAACGTGCCAATTTGTAATTGGTTTAAATCACTTATTAAAGATAATGTTTTGTCTTTGTATGCCGTTATGGGCATGCGTTTCTGGGTTATGCTTGCGAGCTGTGTATGTATTTGGGGTACTGTTTTATTATTTTTGTACCTGAGTCGTAGCTCTGTTTCTAAATTATTGATACTAGTAATTGATGAAATGTTTATTGCTGTTCTCACATTTTTGTTGAGTTTAATATGTAGAACTAGATTCAGCAACTCTATTTTACCTTCTGCCGATAATTTTTTTCTATTAATTTGATTATAGTTAAAAATGTCTCTAGCTCAGAGAACTTCCCATCAAATGTGGGTATAATCTTGATTGCACTTTCTATGTTAAATTCTGCCATCTCTGTGTAGATGATATTGTCTTCAATTTTTACTAATATGTTTGCAGCGTTCAGCCGTTGTATCAGGCTTGTAATTAGGTTTCTACAAACTGATGAAAATGTCGATTTTAGTTCTATCTCATTGCCTTCCTTAATGTCGTTAAAAAGGTTTTTACCTACTGTTTCTGCATCGATTGCGTATTCTAATTTCTCTTTAAGAGTTTTGGCCGTATAGGTCTTTGTTTTCTTTAAATTTATTAAATTATTTTGTAATTCAGACAACATCTGTTTTATCTTCTCCACCGACATCTGTGATGACAATTAGAATTACTTTCAGCTATACATTGTTTCGAGAGTGTAGTATCGTGAGTCGCAGGTTCGTGGGTCGCAGGATCGCCATGTAAATGATAGGCAGGATCGCCATGTAAAAGATAGGCCTGTAAACGATAGCTCGTCGCAGGAGCTGCCTTCTCGGTGTTGGACGCCGTACGCCGGATCTTGTATTCTTCAAGGGAGATCCGGGTTTTAGCGCGGCAAGTTAATTGCCACATGTCTGGCGCAGGATTCAAGATCCAAGCTAGCCGATATTTTTATTAGCTTTTTGTTTAGCGACTGGTTACGCTACAATTGAGGCGCTTCTAAAGCCAAGTTACGGCTCGAGCGTTTTGCCATACTACGGCAATAATGCGTTAATACAAACGAGTCAAAAGTACGCTTTAACTATGCCTATGACTATATTTTCTTTTCTACAATTTACTTTTATACACTTTTTACAACTTAACATATAATCCCTACTCTAATATTTTATTCTACTTAATACATAATCCCTACTCTAAAACTGGAAGAATTGAATATGGTAAATTCATTCTACCAATCAAAATATCGATCAGCATTTTTCCATATGACCCAATTTAAAATGCAACACTCATAATAGTCCATGAGTGAAATGCAACACTCATAATAGTCCATGAGTAATATGCAACACTCATAATAGTCCATGAGTAATGACTACTCAGGTTTCGTACTTTGTGTGTACATTACACCTGCCAATGCTAGGCGCCGCTTAGTCTAGTGCGATCGCGATGGGTTATTATAAACATTCGTTCATGTGTCTATTTTTAGTGACAACATGAATTGGACTTTCGTGTGAGTAGATTATGTGTAATGCAAAACGAGTATGCAAAGTGAGCATTACAAGGTGATCGTACATTATGCATTTGTATATTCTACGATTGCTCATTGATTATTGATTTGTGGGTTTAGTTTATAGTAAAATGCTGATTGATTGTGTAGCTACGTGTAGGTCCACTACACCACCGACCGAATAGGGGAGCACAAAGAACACAACGCCAGGAACGCGATTTCTGCCTCGCCACTTCACCAAAATCACCAATTTAAATCAAATTCAATCACAATTTTATTTTCTTTCAAAGACCTGGCTAAATTTCCTACCTCTACTTATTGTCTACTCACAATTTTGTTCCTTCTTATCCTAATGCTGCGGCTCCGGTTTCACCTGCTACTTTCCGCACGTGCGCCGCTTGCTGACCGTCGTCTTCTTTCCTCCTTCCACAACGCGTAAGATTTCCTCCCAGCTTCCGCGATTTTTCCCACAGAATCAAAGATCCAGCAACGCGCCGTCCACCAGTTCGCACCACCCAGAGAAAAGATCCACACCGCTTCTACCAGCGATCGACGTCCAAAAGCCTCGTCAGCTGCTCCCGCAATCTATTTAACCCAAGCCGAGTCCCGTTTTTCGTGTCGTAGGTCGACGACCACTCAGCTGGGCGATTGACCCCAGCAGCTTTCAAAAGCTTTTCAACTGGTTTCGCCAGGGGTCAGTCGTTGTGTCTCGATGCGAGGGGATTTCCGATTGCCGCCTGTCCGGCGAAAAACTCGCGGCTGCCGCCAGCCATGGCGAATTGCCAGTGCCAATGGTTGTGGGTTTCAGTGGCGCATAGGGGACTCCATTGGGGCGCATCGTAGACCGGGCGGAGCCTTGATTTGGGATCTGTTGCGACGATTGGGTGAGCGTTGTTGTTGTTGTGATCGTGGGCAACTTATCCGCAGTGTCTGTGCCGTTGTCCGGAACACCCTTCATAACAAACTTACTACCTACTTAGTTATCTAATCTAATATCCTTACATCTTACATCTCCTCTACATTTATATAATTCAAATCTTTACTTCCTACAATATAATTCATTAATTAATTAATTACAATTCATTCATAAGTAACAATATAAATCAGTTATAACAAAACATTTCATTAATGAGCTGATTGCGTGAAGTGGCGAACGCGAAATTATCAATTTTCTTTAAAAACGGCGTTTACCCGCGCGGTGGTTTGGGGTCCCCAAAGACAGGGAAGTCCCATATTTCGCCCTTGTGGGTTTGGGATCGCCTACGTTGCGTGGCGAACGTAACAAACTTTCTAGATCTAAAACGATGTTTGAGTTTCCTAACAATATTTACACCAACTGGTTTGGTAGATCTCAAGCCAGTGAAAATCGCGCAAAATGCTTATCATTGTTATACGTTCGAGACGCATTGAAGCGCCAATAATTAAATGATTTTTAAACATTATTAAAATTCATAAACATTATTTAATCACAATATAAAAACAAATTTAGCTTGCCGTTTTATTATATTTATTGGTGATTTAAGTTAAATTCAAAAACCTTTTTCCAAAATTTCCTTAAAAACTTGTATTCAAACTATTAAACCTGATGTACATTTCGTCTGGCACACCCAGACTTCTTCATAACATTTTCGGATATGCACAGAGACTTGAAACGCATGTTAAAAAAATACATCATCGAAGTGGTACCAAAGAGCGGTATTCAACTAAAAAATAGCATATCGACAGAAAAAGACACACTGAAAGGAGGAAAAAAAGTGGGATCTACCAGATTACATCAGGGAAGCTATAGAGATAAGTAGAGTACCTGTAGGGATTAGAATGAAAAATAACTTAGGGAATGGATTAATTAAGCTGATTGAATTTCGCGATGAAAATGTAAAACGTTAGGGATTAAAATAGAAACACAGAGCTTAGGGAATATGTATACACTTAGGGAATATGTATACACGTTTTTAAAGAAATTTTGGAAAAAGGTTTTTGAATTTAACTTAAATTTGTGAAAGCGTGAAAATAAGGGTTCTAACTGTAATTTATGATTATTCGATCGAAGTTTTGGAGTCAGTTATAATAAAATCATCATTACACTCGAATTTCGAGTGCTGGATTCTGCTAGTTTTAATTATAACACTAACACCGTAAAATTTGTCGTAGACCAAGAAAATGGCCTCGTTTACCTCAAAGAACAGAAGTCTTTAGATGATAACGTAACTTTCAAAGAAGGAATATACAATGTGGAACACCTCAAAGTAGAAGCCACTGTAGAAATAAACTGCGATATTGAAAACTTGGAAAATATAACTCCCAGCTCTACAGAAACTGTCGATTACCATAACATCAATATCATCGAACATAACGTTCCGAAATCTATCCTTGACAAGTTACGTATCGAACATTTGAATCCAGAGGAGAAACAAAAATTATTAAGCATCGTAAAGAAATATTCCGCAAGTTTTTACCAAGAAAATTCAAATTTAACTTTCACAAGTGCTATCAAACTTAAAATTCGAACCATTGACAATACACCGATCCATGTAAAGTCATATATGTAGATATCCTTACGGACATAGATGGTTGAGAATAAAATAATCCGACTTAGCAATTCACCTTACTCAGCCCCAATTTGGATTGTCCCTAAGAAGGCAGACGCCAGTGGTAAGAGAGAAATGGAGACTTGTCATAGACTATAGAAAACTAAACGAGGTCACAATAGATGACAAATACCCAATTCCAAATATTGACGAGATACTGGACAAGCTAAGTAAATGTCAATATTTTACAACCCTCAACCTCGCTAAAGGCTTTTATCAAATTGAAGTTAACGAGGAAGACATCCACAAAACTGCCTTCAGTGTGGAAAATGGCCACTAAGAATTTTTACGTATGTCATTTGGCCTTAAAACCGCACCAGCCACCTTCCAACGGCTGATGAACAACGTTTTGAAGGAACACATAAGCAAAACATGTCTGGTACATCTAGACGACGTTATTGTTTTTCAACGTCACTTCAGGAACATATCGAATCTCTAACAAACATTTTCAAATGCTTAAAGGAAGCCAACCTGAAAGTACAAATGGATAAAATAAAATTCTTAAAAAAGGAAATGGAATTTCTAGGACTTGTAATAACTGAACTCGGAATTAAACCTAACCCCAAAAAAGTAGAATGTATCTTAAAGTTTCCCATTCCAAAAACAACTAAGCAAATTAAACAATTTTTGGGACTAACGGACTATTACCGGAAATTTATCAATGATTTTTTTCAATTGCAAAGCCTATGACCAGTTTTCTCAAAAAGGATACAAAAGTTGACGTCTTGAATCCGGAATACCAAAATGGCTTTGAAACTTTAAAACGATTACTCACAAATGACCCGGTCCTACACTGTCCAGATTTCAACAAAGAATTCGTGCTTACAACAGATGCAAGCCAATATGCACTTGCAGCAATATTATTGTAGGATGGCCACCCTCTTTCTTATGCTAGTCGAACCCTCAACGAACATGAGATAAATAATAGCACTATCGAGAAGAAACTAATAGAAATAATCTGGGCTACAAAATATTTTAGGCCATACTTGTTTGGACGAAAGTTTCTTATAGAAGCTGATAAGCCCCTAACCTGGCTTTTTTCAATTAAAGAGCCAAACTTTAAGCTAGTACGTTGGCGTCTAAAATTGGCAGATTTGACTACACTATCAAATACAAAAAAGGAACAACAAACAGAAATGCGGACGCGCTATCGCGAATAGAGAAGCTCGATATAAATAATACAGAAATGGATACAAATGAATCAACAAATTTAATTCCAATTACAAATTCAGCAATCAATGTGTTCCAAAATCAGGTGATAATAAAAAAGGTGAAGTCTGGAACAATGAAGATAAGAAATCTAAAAGTCTTCAAAAACAACCATAAAATAATATACACTAAAGAACTAGACGAAAGCAGTGCGGTTATAATTCTTAAAAACCACTTCAACCCTCAACAACTTAACGCGATAATCATAGACAATGTATTAAATGATACATTAGCTAAAGCCTTCGTAAATACTTTTAAGCAAATGGATAAATTCAAAATAATAAGATGTAGTAAATTATTAGAAGATATGTAAGACGAAGAAAAATTAACAGAACTCATTGAAAAGGAACATAAAAGCAATAACCATCGAGGCATAGAATCAACATTCAATGAATCAAAATTAGCAATATATAACCCAAAATTAAGAACAAGAATAACCCAATTTATAAACAACTGTGAGATTTGCTGTTCGGAAAAATATGAAAGAAACCCTCCAAAAGTTCCATACAAAATGACGGTGACACCAAACAGACCGAATGAAATCATCCATTTAGATGTATTTTATAGTTTATAAAAAACACTTTTCAAAACCACTATCGATAAATTTTTGAAGTTTGCGCAGGCTTTCAAAATAAATGGTAGATCATGGACAGAATTCAAAACAAAAATTATACAGTACATCAGTATGCACGGTGGCATCAAAAAAATAATTGTGAACAACGAATTAGGCTTTAAAGCCCTGCCAATGCAGGAATTTCTACGAAAAGAAGGCATAGATAGCAACAACACATCAAACGCCGATATTGAAAGACTGCATAATACTCTAAACGAACACATCCGCCTCTTGAAACACAATGAGGAAACACGGGAAGACACAGTGGAAGAGAAAATTCTAAGAATAATTTCCTACTATAATAATACAATTCATACTACAACTAAAAGAAAACCAATTGATTTTATGAATGGCACCATAAATGAGGAAGAATATCAGCAAATTTATGACTTAATGGTATAAAGAAAAGCAAATGTTATGAATAAGATTAACATAGATAGAATAGACGTTCAGATTGAAAAAGGACCAAACTTTATTAAAGAAATAAGTGGAGGAAAGAATCACACTAAATATAGGAAAATTAACACCACTAAGTTATGTAGATATTGATCATGTTATAGACGTTAGAACGGGTTTGGCATATTACAAGAATCATGTAAGAAAAAAGATCAAGATAAGACAAATCCAACGATAAAACTACGGGGAACCACAAACTAATATTAGAATATTTTTATTTTAGAATAAATTGGCAACATGTATCGACTTCTTGCACTAGTTATACTTACGCTGTCATTGTCCCAGATAATAGACGTTAGAGAACTAACAAACAATGAAGAATACGCACCAATACAAACAGATGAAGTAAGAGTAATCGATCATTATAGCAAAATCTTCAACATAACTAATATTACGGAATACGACAAAATCATGAATCTGATACAAAAAAATATTAACACATTAAAATGTCAACAACAAAATCTACAGCACTATTAGAAACAATTAACAGAAACTTTGCTCTACTACAAGGGAAAATAAATAATTTGGCCCCTCATTTCAAATCTAAACGTGGACTTGTAAACATAATTGGGTCCGGTCTCAAATATATAGCAGGTACAATGGATAACGATGATGAAGTTCAGCTTAATAATGCAATTAAGAAACTATCTGATAATGAACAAATTTTAACAAATAGAATTAATAATATAACATTTATAAATATAGCCATAATTTCTCAAATACGTAATATTACTAAACACATAAACTTACAGCAGTTAAAAATTGGAAATTACTTGAACGATTTCAAAAATGTATTGCAAAATAAGATAGCCAGATTAGAAGATGAAATAACATTTTTGCAACAAACATATCATATAAATAACGATTAAACACTTTTGCGAAGCCATATAGATGACATAACTGAAATTATATTCACAAGTTCACTGAGAATAATGTCTAAAAATATCTTGACCAAAATTGAACTCAATTTAATTGACGGCTTCATCAGTTTTACACATATTAAAACATCAATAGTCTTTCAGAAAAACAATATTGTTATTATACCCTATATACCACATTATTCCAAGGAAGTACTTAAAAAAGTGGTTATTGAGCCAATCCCTACAACACAGCATAAATCTTTAGCTCTCAACTTTAACGAAATACTAATATATTCTAAACATGTAATATGTGAACCAAATGTAAAAGAACACCTTATCAAAAATTTGGCTGAAATAGAAGATGATTGTTTAAAAAATATAATAAAATTTGAAGAAGCACATTGTAAAATGAGAATTTTCAAAAACGAAGATATCAAAGAAATTTCTCCCGGGATTGTAATATTTAAGAATTTTCATTAGACCATTGAACAAAATTGCAGTAAAAACCTAATAAAAAGAAAAGAAAACTTTATTGTAAAATTTGAAAATTGGAAAATCAAAGCTAAAAATAAAACTTATGGAAATACAAACCTAACAGTATATGATAAATTCAATCTTCCAAATTTTGTAGCAAAAGTAAAAGAAAACTCAACTATTCCAGACATTAAGCTAGAAGAATTGTATTTAAAACAATTAGATCGGGATAGGTATATTGACACAATTTTATCTAAAAATCATAATAGAAATTATCTAAACCTAGGAATTGATGTATTGATATTTGTAATAATTGCTTTAATAATCATACTTTATGCTTACGCCAAACATTCTTCTAATTCCATCAATATTTCGGCCGAGCTTCAATCAAACGGTGGGGGTGCTATAATGCATTCTCCTCGCCCCACAGCATTTACACTTATGTAAGCAAATGAACTACAGTCCACAAAGCGCATTTCCACCACGCGAATTTTTTATTGCCTATCACCTACTTTAAACTTAATTTGCGAAGCACATTTCCGCCACGCGCATTTTTTATTACCTATCACCTACCTAGTGCTCAATGGCCTTATCAGCTGTCCTCCCCTTCTCGACTATCGATCGCAACCTCTTCAGTCACCACCACATATCTCTCATTCCCATCTCTCGTTCCGTTCCACGACGTTCCGCCCAGGTAAGAATTATTTATTTCGGGCAGAAAAGGCGCGAAGATAATTTAAATATACTTATGATGGGTACGCAACAAACGTAGGGACGACCCCGCCCTGAGAAGAGTCTCTCCACAATAAAGTCGGGCTATAAATGAACTCTAGGTAATGGAAGATCTCATAGTTCGTAGGAGTTCAAGTAGATGTAGTCAAAACGTCTAAACGTCAAAATCATCAGGCTCGCTCAAACGAACCTTGAGGGTGTTAAAAAAAGACGATTCTCACGTGAAGCACAGCAGATGTAGTCAAAACGTTTTAACGTTGAAATCCTCATACGTGTTCACGCTAGTTCCTCCTCCTTACGTTAAGGTAACCATACTCAATCGAAAGTGTCACCCGGGATAAGCCTTCAAAACTAACTTATTAGTCGAACTAGCCTAAACCAGAAACGGAACCTTTGAGTTCAATATGAGCCCCCCACCCCTAAGATAGTTGACTAGCAACTGAAACGGTTGTAAACCAGCGATGCACAGATGGGGAATACTAAATTCCGATAGACAAAAATATATTCGGAAGATCATGGAACTATGGTTGGAGATATAGGACTGAATTCGGCAACTATGGAACGGAACTTAAGCGTAATTTATTATACCAATGCTTATTTTAAACTGATTCAAAAAAAATGGTCTCACTTCTTGCGAGTCTGATAAAGGGACCCCAAAGATCGTCACTGCCTTAGTTGTTTATGACTACAAACCCGGATATTCAAAATATAAAATAATCTGATACTATATACTACACCAAAATATTTACATTATATACAGACGTCAACGCTCAAGATTCCGATAGGCAAAAATGGTTAATATTCGGAAGATCATGGAACTATGGTTGGAGACATAGGACTGAATTCGACAACTATGGAACGGAGCTTAAGCGCAATTTATTATACCAATGATTATTTTAAACTCACACAAAAAAAATGGTCTCACTTCTTGTGAGCGTAATTAATGGACCCCAAGGATCGTCACTGCCTTAGTTGTTATGACTACAAACCCTGATATTCCAAATATAAAATAATCTGATTGTAATGTGATTATTGTATGTGGAGTGCGTGGTTGACCAGGTGATGGATGCGCCTCGGTTGCTGGACGCTCTACGTGTTTCTCTCGACGTCTTCTACAATATTCTTCTAGAGAAATGATCTTCTCACTGTGAAAGAAGTTATTCTCAGAATAGAAAGCAACAAGGATTTTTACGGACACACCGGAAACTGACTAATTGGCACATGTTTGGCGCAGTTCAAAAGAACAGACAGCCGATATTGCTGAATATTCAAACTGTCGAATTAAAAGGCAACTTGTTGCCTGCCAAATAAGGCAGACTTCAGTCAAGTATTCCTGTTAAACGTTTTGCCGATGTGAAGGCAAAAATTGCAGTGTAAAAACAAACAACTTCGTTGAACTAAGGAATAATTATGAGCACAATGCCAGCGTCGTTTCTTTTTTTTATTTAAAATTTTCTTTCTGAATTTCTATGTACACTTAATTTGTTTATTCTTTAAAAATTCCTACTCTATTCTTAAATCTTCTTACCAAAACGAATCGTACGCGATTCAAATTAATTTCCACAGAGTTCGCCGCATCCAATATAGTGTAGCTGTCACGAGAATATAATTACACCATGGCAGCACCGAGGAATTCTCATTCGTGCAATATGGCCGCAAAAAGAATCGTCCTACTGCCTTGTCAGCCACCGCGTCGTGCGGATGACTCTCGCGTACGCTGCTTCCTCGTACATACATTTTATATTAAATATTTGTAATCTTTGTTAAGTAGTCCAAGCTACAATAAACTGTTATAAAGCTAGATGCCTACAAATAGTGACCCCGTGTTAAAAGAACATAAAAAAATACGTCCGCTTCATGTAAATAACGAATAAAGGTGAAAAGTACATCGCGTGTTTTCGCAACCAAAAACTTTCAAGTGCGACGTTTACAGTTTCCAGCAAAAATGGCGTCCCTTGAACAGGCGCCCGAACATGAGGACGCATATTACGATACGGAAGCAGGGATCGTCAAATCAGAAGAACGAACGTGATAGTGGCAACGTGCATTTGGACGCTATCCATCAAGTAAAATTGCCGCCATTTTGGTAACGGCGACCCACGCTTTGGTTCGCGCAAGTCGACGCGCAGTTTAAAAACAACTGCATCGTCACAGATTCGACGAAATTTAATTAAATCATCGCATCATTGAATCCTGCTATTCTGGAACAAATCGCAGATATAGTAGAAAAGCCGCCAGACAGCGAAAAGTACACGGCAATCAAACGAGAGCTAATTGCACGGTTCGCCGACTCAAAGGAAAGTCAACTCACAAAAGTGCTGACGGAATTGGAATTAGGCGATAAAAAATTATCGCAGTTAGTACGCGAAATGAAGTCATTAGCTGGTGATCAGCTTTCTGATAACGCTATACGTTCGCTCTGGTTGCGTCGCCTTCCTGCCCGTGTCCGCGCCATTTTGACTGTTACGGCTCATGTAGGCACCGACGCTTTAGCAGAAATGGCGGACAAAATACTCGCTGAGTACAATGCGTGGGCTTCAGTTTCAACGGTAGCCAAGCAACCGGAATTCTCGAGACAAGTCGACTTTTTAACTCGGCGCCTCCATAAAATCGAAGAAAAGCTTAAAAAACTGAACACCCGCTCACGAGTTATACCATTCAATACTTTTCAACAAAATATTCATTGGAAAACCAAATAGAAGTGTGAACATCTAGTCACCAAATCTGTTAGAGATAAGTAACATATGAAGCAATAGAGTTATTTAAGAAGTGTGAACATTTGGTCACCACATGTTTTAGAGATAAGTAAGAGATGAAGCAATAAAGTTAGATTGGGAAGGATCATGCGGCACTTGGTGGTGCAACGTGATGCGGACAAGATCTGTCTGTACGAAAATAATTGTTTTAACTGGCGCAGTCGAAAATGCTTCACGTATAGTTTGATCTTTGGAGGAGCAATGCTATACGGACGAAGCGGAAACACATACCAAAAGTAAGTAAACGATAAAAAGAAAATACACAGTAAAGTGAGTGAAATCGGTTTACGGCATTTATAAAATAAAAACAGTGATATAAGACAGAAAAAAAGCGAAGTACGAAAAATGTCATTTGATATCGCGAACAACATGAGCCGTTTGAGTCTAAGGGCTTCGGCGGAAGAGGTCACCATTACCAATAATCCACTCGCGCGAGATAAAAAATGGGATTTCTTTCATAAAAAATAGATTTTTAGCCTAATATACACAACTCAATAATAAATGTTTATAAAATTTATACAATGCTATCAGCTTTTGAAGAGAAACCAGCAAAATTGTTTGCACTATTCTGAAAAAAAAAACAAATTAAAAAAAATATTTCAAAGTTAACATGTAAAAAGGGTTTATATATTTTGTTTTAAAGACTTTTTTATAAAGTCAATCAAAGTTTTATAATATTTGCATAATTTGACCTGATTTTGAATAGTTTTCACATTGTTTTAATTTAAAAAAAAAACTGCCTAAATTTTGAAAACCAACAAAATTTCAATCAAATTTGCTTTTGAGCTAATCAACGCTTAAGTAAGATTTCAATTACTTCCTGCATCATTATGTGTAAAATATTTTACTTTTTACATGCAATTAAATTGATTATTGACTGAATATTTAATGTTTGAAAATAAGAAATAATTATTAGTCTCATTGATGTAATGTCGTAAAAAAATACAAATTCAATGATTATGCTGGTCATGGCAATTTTAAACAAGACTATACAAAATCGCCATCTCGCGAGAAAATATCTTCAGTGGGCTTTACAACAAAAAGCGCATTCATTTTTGCTAGCGCTCTTTTTAGTCGCGTCAATAAAGCTTTTTGGTGGAAAGTCCTCAGAAACAGCTCCGATTTGGATAATTTTTTTTTATAATTTTTTTTTATATTATTTAAAATCAGAAATATTTCAGAGGGGGAAAATAATTATTTGTATTGTTCAAACAAAATGTAATTTATTTATATGAGGAAACAAGTTTTTGCATGGTTTTCGTTGAAAAAAATTATTAGTGTCCTAACTTTGGTGTTAAGAATAATTGTTAAAAGAACATTTGTTAGTAGTAATTGAACATTTACATCTTAAAAATTTGCTGTGTGGGTCTAAATATATATGAAAGTTTCAGCTACTGCACGTAATTTCTAATCACTATTAAAATTTTTAATGAAATTATTTTTTCCTTTATTATAAAAAGCAGATGTAGTGTCACATTCAATGAATCCATGAATGAAGAAAGATGATTTTTGGTAATATTTGGATGTTTTATTAACATGATTTTTGTCGAATAAACTCGTTGTAAGACATTATTTTTGACTGGTTTCAAGAAAAATATATCTTTATGATCAGGTGCTAAAGCCATCAATATCACTAACACATAAATGTCTTGTGCTACAACAACTACATCATGGAAGGAACTATCAAGAGCTGATTGTACAATTAAACGATTTGCATCACTTTTTGCTTGACTCCACTCAACATTTTTTTGGCCAATTTTTTGAAGAGAAGATTGAAAAACCCAATTTTTCTTTTTGCTGTTTCTTAAAAATTGCTCTTTTGTTGATGTAAGAGGCATGTCTTCTTCAAAAAAATTATCGATTGAAGTATTACTTTTATATCTACGATTTATGTCAGACGCTTTGGTTCCAATATTATTGTATCCATCAAAAAAAAATTTAGCGTTGGTACCATAGTTATTACGTAAATATCCGATGTAATGTTAAAAAATATCGACAAACTTTTTATTTTTTCCCCATTTTAATGTATGAAGTAACATGCCACCATCAATAATGTATAAAAAAAATTGTAACATCTTTACCATCCGTTTCACATTGCTGGAAAATCTCGTATAGCTGTAGTGGATCTACACCATCAATCAGCATTTTACTATAAACTAAACCCACAAATCAATAATTAACGAGCAGTCGTAGACTATACAAATGCATAATTTACGATCACTTTGTAATGCTCACTTTGCATACTCGTTTTGCATTACACATAATCTACTCATACGAAAGTCCAATTCATGTTGTCACTAAAAATAGACACATGAATGAATGTTCATACTAGCCCATCGCGATCGTGCTAGACTAAGCGGCGCTTAGCGTTGGCAGGTGCAATGTACTACATACTTACACACAAAGTGCATGGTCCCTCTGTGAAGAAACCTGAGTAGTCATTACTCATGGACTTTATGAGTGTTGCATTTTTAAATTGGGTCATATGGGAAAAATGCTGATCGATATTTTGATTGGTAGAATGAATTTACTATATTCAATTCTTCCAGTTCTAGAGTAGGGATTATGTATTAAGTAAAATAAAATATTAGAGTAGGGATTTTGTATTAAGATGTAAAATTTGTATAAAATGAATGGTAGAATAAAGAAAAGATAGTCCTAGTCTCACTTTTGACTCGTTTGAATTCTTAATTATTGCCGTAGTTTGGCAAAACGCTCGAGCCGTAACTTGGCTTTAGAAGCACTACAATTATAGCGTAACCAGTCGCTAAATAAGAAAGTAGTTAAAATATAGGCTAGCTTGGATCATAAATCCTGCACTTCACTTCACTTGCCGGTAGGTACCCTAATATAACCCTATTCCCCCATTAAAAGTGCGTTTTACTTATGCAGCGCCAAGTGACGGATCTCCGTCGAAGAATATAAGATCCGGCTTTCGGCGTCCTACACCGAGAAGGCAACTGAGAAATCTCCTGCGACGAGCAATCTTTTACATGACGATCCTGCCAATCATTTACATGGCGATCCTGCGACCCACGAACCTGCAACCCACGATCCTGCACTCTCGAAACATGTATCAAGGAGATTCTGCCTATACGATGCTGAAAGTTTTTTAATAAAAAATTGGAACAAAACAACTAATACAGCTCCCGAACATGGAATTTCAACGTGAGATAATGGAGTTGGAACTTCAACCAAAAATATGGAAGACAGTTGCAAATAGGAAAAAGGCGTAGATGAACAAGAATTTTGTGCGTTATTTGCGATTAAAGTAACAAGTAATTTAATGATGACTAAAGAATCTAACGGCAACGACCAGCATTTATAATTGTAGACAAGTTACTTCAAACCAAACTTTAATTTTATATAAATATGAAAAAGAATAGCATTTTAATTGGAATTTGTTTTAAACAAATTAGGTAAATTTTATTGTAGCATAAAATAACTACGCGAATTCTTATGAAAATTGTCGCAATATACACTTTATGTTTAAAAGGAAAAATATGATTAATGATGTTGATAATGATTGATAAATTTATAGAATTAACTATTATGTAATTGTTAATTGGAGACGAGCACTGAAATAACACTTTAGAGAATAATGTATACAGAATAACGGGTATGAGCACAAATTACGGGTATGAGCACAAATGTCAAGAATACAAATCAACACTGAGATGCTAAAATCCATGATACCTCCGACAAACGATGAAAACATTAGCAAAAAGTTATTGGAGATAACAAGAAGTAAAACGAAAAAGGTACAAAGTGAAAATAAGAATACAGAAATCGACAAGCAAAGTGGCAACCAAAACGAACAGATTGATCACCTCCATGCGTTTGATTGCACTTCTTTGTCAGATATTAGCCCTTGTGTCTACACCAGCACACCCGGGTGTATCAGCCATACAAAATTGTATTTGAACAATTTTTTTTCAGATTTTTATTCGCTGTTGAGCTCAGTACCTCTCAACTACTGTGTTTCGAAGGTATTTCACAAGTATTCGTGTGTTTTGGGCCAATACGATTTGAGTTAGAAGGGAGTGAAGTCTAAAATCCCTCTAACATACTCTTGGTACACCGCGGTGTGCCGGTGTACTATGCAGTATTTTGCATGGATTTGGTATGGAATGGTGTGTATTTCGAGCAGTGGCGTACCCAAGGGGGGGGGGGGGTTTCGGGTTCAAACCCCCCCCCTTGGGTAGACAAATTTAGCCTCGTAAATGAAACCAGACATGCAATCGGGCTAAAGTCTGCCAGAATTATTTTTGAAGGACTCCAACTTTGACTGGTGAAAAGTATGATTAAGCAAACGTACCTAGTCAAGACTTCAAAAATATGAACCCCCCCTTATCAAAATCCTGCATACGCTACTGATTTCAAGGGGAATTGTGGGTGTGCACGTGTTTTTTCACATGAATGTGATGTTTTGAATTTAGTAAGACGCCAGATTTCATTGCCAACAGTTGTGTAGTGTTCAAAATGTTTCAAAATAACGAGCAAAATAATGATGGCGAGCAAGATAATGTGCTCAATTCGGAGCGAAATAGTGCTTCAGTGCCAAATAATGGACAAAGTTTACGACGAGCTGCAAAGTTGTGCAATTTAGAATATGAGGAATATATACGAAGTTTATTGAATGAATCCGACGGTGAAAGCGATGTAAATACAGGCGTACCCCGATTTACGACAGGGTTGTGTTCCGTGAAATGGTGACGTAACTCGAAACGACTTAAAACGAGTCAAAGTAATTTGTCACAAGTTAATAATAAATGAAAGCTTACGTACATATGAAATTGAAGTCAAATTTAAGAATGATATGACAGTAAACGTATATATTTTAAAGATTCAATAGTTTTATTGTACATTGCGATTAACAGCTACACAAATAAGTTCATAATACCACCATAACCATCATTAGAATCCTTTCTGAAATTAGATGATGATGGAACATCTTTACCTATATGTAGTTGTCTTAATAAAGTAGGAATCGATGCACTGTTGCGTACTATTTTTTTTTGTTGTATTCAATTCCTTGTAGGGAAGAGCAGCATTATTTATCAGCTGCATAAATCTTTCGCTTCTGTCTAAATATTCTAAGCCTTCCGACATTTTTTTAAGGTTAGAGGACAATCAATTGTTTCCCTAACCTCAGAAACATCACCTTCGGCATCGATTCAACCGTCTAAAAGTCGCTCAGCCCTTCAGCTGATATTTCCGCATCATGCGATTTCAGTAGTTCTGACACATTTGCGTTGTCTACTTTGGAAAATCCTATTTAATTATGATCAGTTAATGATCGTTTGTAACGAACTTTGAATTTTTTGACCAAGTGATAAATAAAAACGCGAACTTTCAACTTTCTCCAACTTTATTTGATGAGCTCCAAATCCTGACTAACTGAACTAATCTAAAACTATGGACCTCTTACAATTATTTTCTGGACTAATTAATAATTTGAAGCGTACGGAATGTTTGTAAACATTTCGTATCGCATGAAACGAAATTTAAAACCAAGCGACAATTGGCTCGCGTCGTCGTCGATATTATCGGAAAATGCAATTTGCTTGAAGAGCAGTGTTTACTTTAAATAATAAGAGCTGAGACTTGATATTGGCTTTGGATTTGATGGTGCTATAACCATTAATTTGAAGCGTACGAAATGTTTATAAACATTTTGTTTCGCTTCGAACGAAATTGAAAACCAAGTAATAACTTCCTCGTATCATAGTTCCAATTGTCAAATAATTCAATTTGCTTTAATATCAATGTTTACTTTAAATAATAAGAGCTGAGACTTGATATTGGCTATGGCTTTGGTGAGCCAAATTCAAAATTTCCGTTTGTGTTTGGACCAAATTCGTTCCCGTTGAATCGTTCATGACACATTCAGATCAAACTTTCTTCTATGCCGCTGCATTCATTTTAAAATATTAAAATTTCGCCAGAAACTTTTAACCGTTGAATCGTTGCTGTCGCTCTCCTCTTGATCTATTTCCTATATCAATTAAATAAAAGTTCGCCGCAGAAAGTAAGCTTTTAAAGGAGCAACATATACCTTGGTTTATAGGCTCAACTACAGATGCTGTCAGTCAATATTTAGGAATTTCTTTTTTTAAGTGAACAGGCCAGATTCTCATACTGATAAAAAAATTGTGCAAAATTGTGTGCTAAAGATGTCGTAAATGCGGGGCAAAATTGTCGTTAATCGAGTTACGTGGTAAGAATTGTACAACGACTTAAGAGTGAAACGACTTAGATCGAAACGTCGTAAAACGGGGTACGCCTGTATTGTTTTAACTTTATTTTTGTGCTACTAAACAGTTAAATTGTGATTATGTATTTTGTGTAGGCAAGCGACTACCTAAATGATCCTGACTTTTTGCCGGGTGATCTAGCAAATGAATAGGAGGGAGAGAATAATTTGACAACAAATGATGATATTGATTCGGATATAGATATATTGTTGCTAGTGACTATCAATATTGTTGCTAGTGACTATCAATTGGATCAGTCCGGTTTTCGTTAGATTCTACGCCTTTCATCAATTACAATCATTTAGCCTGTTAATTTTCAGCCCTGTTATCTTGTATTAACTCCGGAAGACAGTTTTCATTTCTTTGCTCCAGTGCTTTGTGGTTTTCTGTGGCAATAGTGTTATAAAACATTTATAAATTGATATCCAGTGATACCTTTGTATACAGTGGCCTTTCGTAAATTGTTTTAACGGCTCTCTAAGCTTTATTGCTCTAATAACTTTTTGAAATTCCGGCACTAATAAAGTTTTTGCTCTCGCCCCTCAATTAGTGCTCCCTTTGTGTTTGGTGTAAGTGGGTGACAATTTGATAGCTTGACAAGCTCGACTTTTATATCACCTATTCAGCCTGAAATTAGGCAATAGTTTCGGTTTGCGCTTTTTAACTTTTTAGTTACTTAACCCTTTCCTACATCATGGTATTGGATTCACCCCCATATGGGTCCACATGCGCGGTCTGCAAACATCCTGAGTCCACGCGTTCGCGATTCGTTCTGTGTGACGGTTACTGTGGTAAAGCATTTCATGCGAAGTGCTTAAACATTACTTCATCGCTGGTTGATATTATCGCCAAGCATCCGAACAACATATCATATCGCTGCGATGCTTGTAGAGCAACTTCATTATCTGACGTTATTAAAATTCTGAACCAACACTCTGTTACTCTGGCGTCTCTCAATCAGAGAATCGACTCTTTATCTGTGACACCGATTCCGTCGCTTGCATCAACTGTATCTACTGGTGTACACTGCTCTCCTTTGTGCCGCGGAGTATCTCCTAAATCAAACAATACTGTCTCCTGTACTTCAGTGATGGAACAATCGTCTACTGCATCGAATTCTGTTGAAAATGGTCTCCTAATTTCTCCCTCTGTCCTCTCAATCAGTGAAGCAGTACCTAATGCTGAGGCCTCAAAAGCAGTTGTAACTAACCTCCCCACAGCAGGAATTAACTCCACAAAAACCCTAGAAGTTTCTGTGGACAGTGAAATCTTAGTTTCATCTTCTGCTAACCGATCCAGAGGAGCTGTACCCAAGGTTATTTCTACAGTTGCAACGAACTTGACGGTACCAACATCTGCTGCTAATCTTCCTCTGACTGGCTTGCCTGTGGAGGAAGATCTTCGTGCTGTTGCTCCACCTCTGCAAGTCTTTATCTCACGACTTGCATACAACACATCGACGGACATGGTAGTGAGCCACCTTAAACGAAAACTTGGTTCCTCCTGTCCCATTCTTGAGTGTCGAAGGCTTACGAAAGATAATCTTCCACATCGTCTAATTGCTTCCTTTAAACTGATCGTCCCAGCTGAGTCTACTGCTGTCCTGGACACTAAACTTTGGCCTGTTGGTGCTCTCATCAAACGCTTCGCACCGCGGAAAAGGAAAAATTTTCCCAACACGGCGCATCTAAACCTGCAAGTCTAGTTTTTTACGACTCTAACAATTCTATTAGCATTTATTATCAGAATGTACGAGGCTTACGAACTAAGTTGCAAGAATTCAATTTTTCGTGCTTATTATGCAAAGATTCCATTATCTGTGTAACTGAGACTTGGCTGCATTCCGGCATCCATAATTCTGAATTGTTACAAAATTATAACGTTTACCGAAAAGATCGCGATCGCAATCTCTCAAATAAATCAGACGGTGGTGGAGTCTTTAAAGCTGTTAAGATTTCCCTTCCCAGTTCTTTCTGTGAAGAATTTCACCCTCCCTCGCCCATCGAAAGTGTGCTCGTCAAAGTTCATGTTTCTGCATCTGCCCCCGTATACATTTCTTCTACTTATGTTCCATGCAACTCTCTGATCGAGCTGTATGAGTCTTTCTTTTCCTCTCTCTTCTCATTTTGTCTATCTATCAATCCTTCCTCTCGTGTAATTATCTGTGGGGACTTTAACCTTCCTTCTCTTGATTGGCAATTTTCCCCTAACATTCATGTTATCTCTTGTAATAGACAATCCAACCTTATCTCAAACTTTTTATCACTTACCTCCTGTTCTCAATTCAATTATGTCCTGAACTCCAACGGCCGGCTTCTTGATCTTGTCTTGTCAAACATAGATCATGATAGTCTGTCTCTAATGCCTGCACCTCATTTTTATGTTCCTCCTGATCCTCATCATCCACCTGTTTTGTTGGATCTTTCCTTGGGCCTCCCTAAACCTCAAAAAGCTCGCAAGCAATTTAGATTCAATTTTTGGAAAGCGAATTATGTTGCTATGTCGGATGAACTCTGTTCGGTAAACTGGTCTTCTTTTTTTCTTAATCTAGGTTGTGAAGATGCGCTCTCTAAATTCTACTCACTTATCCATGACCTTATCTCGCGCTTCACTCCTTACCTTAGTCGTTCTACGGCCAGCGATCCTCCCTGGATGACCCGGGATGTTTTAGCTATCCTCAGATTGAAAGATCGAGCCTATCGTCTCTTTAAATCTGGCAGAACTCCTGAAAATTATACTGCTTTTTCTAGACTCCGTGCTTCCGCGAAATCGGCAATGAAAAGTGCTAGGCGTAATTATTTCGTTAATATCGAAATTTCGCTACACTCAAACCAAATCAAGCCGTTCTGGTCCTATATCAATTCCCTCAAGTCTTCCTCCAGAATTCCCAGTACTGTTTCATGGAATGGTGAACAGGGTTCGACTCCCTAACAAATTTGCGAAATTTTTGCAGCCTTTTTTTCCTCAATTTATCCTCTCTCCAACATACTGCTATTGTTATTCCTTTCCACTTTCCACCTTTTCTCGATTTTATTTCCACAAACCCTACTGAAATTCAAATGTTGATTGATTCGTTGGACTCTAGCGTAGGACCTGGGCCAGACGGGCTTCCTAATATTTTCTTCAAATCTTTATCCTCTTCATTATGCCTTCCACTTTCTTACATTTTTAACGCTAGTTTATCCTCGAGTGTCTTCCCTAATTTTTGGAAGCTTGCTAACATTTTCCCAGTACATAAGTCAGGTTCCCTATCCAATGCTTGCAATTACCGTCCTATTTCGTTACTCTCATGTCTTCCCAAACTTCTTGAACGTATTGTCTATAATTAACTCTACCAAGCTCTTTCTTGTAAATTATCCCCGTTTCAACATGGTTTTCTTCCAGGCCGATCAACTAGCACAAACCTTCTTGAACTTACCCATACTGTCGCAAAGGCTCTCGACAATCGTCTCCAAGTGGACGTAGTCTACACTGACTTCAGTAAGGCTTTTGACACTGTCAACCACAATGTTCTACTTCAAAAATTAGAACACTTTGGCCTGTTTGGTCCAGTACTCTCTTGGCTTGAGTCATACATTAGTTTTCGTTCATGCCGTGTTAGTCTATCTGGTGCATTTTCCTCTCTTTTCTTTCCAACCACCGGTGTCCTTCAGGGATCTATCCTTGGTCCTCTTCTCTTCCTCCTATACATTAATGATCTCCCTCTGTCCTAGGATCTCAGTGTCTTCTGTATGCTGATGACTTAAAAATTTACAGAGTTGTCCGCTCAGAAGAAGATTGTATTGCTCTCCAGATGGATCTGGACGCAGTCGATTCTTGGAGTCATACTAATTTTCTCTTTCTTAATGTCCAGAAATGTCACAAAATATCCTTCACCTTAAAACCCTGTCCAATAGATCATATTTATATGTTACATGATCTTCCACTCGTTGCTGTTTGTCAAATTAAAGACCTGGGAGTGATTTTCGACCCGAGACTTAAATTTGAGCTTCACATTGCGGCAATCTCCGCTCGCGCTTCTCGTGTCTCTGGGTTCGTATTAAGAAACTCCCATTTTTTTTCTAACATTTCCTCCTCTGTTAACCTATATACTAGTCTCGTTAGACCCATTCTCGAATATTGTTCGCAAGTATGGTCTCCACATTTCCTTTATTTAGACTCTCTCCTTGAATCCGTTCAACACAAATTCACTCGTTTTCTTATGTTTAAATTTAATTTTGCTTATATACCTTATACTGAGCGACTTTCCATGCTTCAACTTCCCACTTTGAATTCCCGTAGACTCCTCTTAGATGAATGTTTTCTGTTTCGGCTTCACCACCGTCATTTAAATTCTAACCTGCGAGACTGCTTAAGTTATCGTATTTCAGAACGACCCGCCAGATCTGCTAACACATTTGCAGTTCCATATGCGAGGACAGAAACTTTTTTGCAGCTTGGTCCGTTTCCTCACTCACTTTATACTTTTAAGCTACAGTTAAAGCGCATTTTATTTAATTAACTTTCTTCTGTTTTCTTTTCTTTTTTTTTGTCTTGTAATTGGACTTCTAGTCTGTAAGATGAAATAAATAAATAAATAAATAAATAAATAATAGAACTGGAAGAAAATGCCATTATTGAAAATCAAAATGAAGACGATGAGTGATGAAGAATTGGGTGAAGAGGTGAGTGAAATCAATGCAAATGCAACGGTTTTCATAGCTCGTGACGGCACAGAATGGAGCAATTTGAGGCCACCAGAAAACAGGCGTACACTAAATCACAATATTCGTCGTAATACAAGGCAACAAGGCTTGAACGGTGGACCACAACCTGACACGACAACGTTCTCTAAACGTCAAACATTCAAGCATATTTTTTCCAATGAAATATGCGACATAATTAAAAGAGAAACGAATCGTTGCGCCAAGGAAAATTTTGCTGCTTGGAATGCGAACAATCCAAACAAAACTCAAAGAGAATGGAAAGCACTAGATGAAATCGAATTCGATGCTTATATTGGTCTTCTGTTGTTTGCTGGCGTCGCCAAATCGAATAACGAGCACACGAAAGATTTGTGGGCTGGATTGGCTCATCCCATGTTTCGTGCAACTATGTCACTACATCGTTTTTGGCAGTTATCAAAATATATCCGTTTCGATAATCCTACTCAAAGAGAACAACTTTTGGCCAGAGGAGAAAAAGATGCAGCAATACAAGGCCTTTGGTGTATGCTCAACGAAAGATTGCGAAGTTCATACAATGCCGGTGACAATATCACAATAGATGAGCAGCTATATCCGTATCGAGGACGTACACGTTTCACACAATATATTCCTTCAAAACCAGACAGATTTGACCTAAAGGTAATTCAATTTTACAATTATTGTTTATACGTTTATAGTCATAGTTTTGTTTATTTTCAGGTATGGTGGGTGTGCGACGCAATTACGTCATATCCGCTGCAAGGACAACTATATACCGGTATGCGTCCAGATGGTCAACGAGAAAAAAATCAGGGGGAAAGAGTTGTGATTGAATTGTGCAGCATATTCAAATGATCCGTTCGAACTGTCACATGTGATAATTTCTTCACATCTTTCAATTTGGCTAAGAAGTTGATGGCGCAATACAACCTTGCAATTATTGGCACTGTAAATAAGAAACGAACATTTATCCCGTCCGAGTTTTTAGTGCCAAAAGGTC
Source organism: Oxycera nigricornis (assembly GCA_963942545.1). NCBI lineage: Eukaryota > Metazoa > Arthropoda > Insecta > Diptera > Stratiomyidae > Oxycera > Oxycera nigricornis. The sequence goes on along the minus strand of OZ012663.1, from coordinate 57,970,235 downwards.
GATCAAGAGAAATATTTTCGAGTGTGTTTGGCTTTCGAGACGACGTTACTTTGTGCTCTTATTTTCCCAAAAAAAACAAAGCCGTCGTTTTATTATCAACAAATCATTACACGACGGAAGTTGTAGGAAATGTGAAAAAACCAATCATCATTATTGACTATAATCACACGAAAGGAGGTGTGGATAATATGGATAAGATGTTAGGGGAATACAGTTGCAAACGTCGAACCCTAAGATGGCCTCTCGCATTTTTTTATAATATGTTGGATGTTTCTGCTCTTGCGGCTTATATAATATTCAAAGAAAATACTTCAATGAAGAGTGCAACTGATGCTCGTCGAAAGTTTATTCAGGAACTTTGTCTTCAGCTAGTATTGCTAAATGTCCAAAATAGAGCAAACAATACAAACATTACTCGTAATTTTTGTTCGAAAAATACCATTGAAAGTATATTGAAAACTAAAGTGGTAGAACGTATGAATGAAGGGCTATTGAATACGGTGGTAAGAGACACTACTGGTCGCATTCCACAAAAGGGAAGGTGCCATTTATGTAAAAAAAAAACGACCGACGCGTAAAGCATGCGAAACATGCCAGAAACCGGTTTGCAGCGAGCATAGTACTGATCATACTATCTGCGCTAGATGTTAGAATACCTTTTCGAACCTTTCGCTTCACCTTTATTCTTGTTTCTACCATTTGCTCTTTGTTAACACAGGTAAAGAGTGCGTAAAAACACGTGAACACCCGATTGTTCCAGTGGTACACCCGGGTGTGCTGCGCGATTTACCTTTTTTTTACCTGATGTATTAAGTTTACGATGTTCTCTCTCTATGTTTCGTTTTTGATCTAAAATGAATAAAATGAATCAAATGAATACAAACACCAGATGTTTCCCTCTTTTTATTTAGATACATATTCGTTGAAAATTTTCCCCGTATTTTATTCATTCCCATACATTTTGTATGTGAAGCGACCGGTACACCCGGGTGTTCTTGCACTATATGACACGGATTTTATTTAGGTGTAGACACAAGGGTTAAAGGGGCGATGAAACTGAAATTTTATATGCTAGCTAGCAAGAAATGCAAGAAAAACAAGAAAGATGATATATCTATAACTAAAGAGAAAGATTTTATAGTAGTGCGCTACAGTGATAAAGTTGTTGAGAAACCAGTTTCCTTCAACGATAAGCTGAAAGTTCATGATAACAACAATGATAATTCATACACAAAATTAGTTTCTGTCATGAAGAAGTTGTTAATATATTCAAAGAACAATAGCATAAATGCACTATCTTTATCTTCTAATGATAATATATTCAGGTACGTACCGAGAAATGAATTCAAGAAATCATTTAATGCGTTGCAACGGGAAGAAAGTAATGAGTTAAAAATATTAATATACAAACCGCCCATACGAATTCAAGACGTCAAAAAGCAAAATGAATTAATTATTGAATACCACAATTCGCCACATGGAGGACATACAGAAGTACATAAAACTTTGTTAAAATTGAAACAGAGATATTGTTGGAAGGATATGGAGAAAATAGTCAAAAATCATATAAACCAATGTGAAGAGTGCACGATGAATAAAATAACTAAGCACACCAAAGAAAAAATGATAAAAACCGAGACTCCATCTACTAGCTTCGAGATTGTAAGCGCAGACATTGTTGGCCCGTTGAGAATTTCAAACAACTACCGATACATTCTCACTATTCAGTGCGAATTAACGAAATTTATAACTGCCATACCCATAGAGACTAAGGATGCTACCACAGTACCAAAAGCTATAGTAAATAAATTTATCTTATTATACGGTCATTTCAAGATTCTAAAAACGGACTTAGGGACAGAATTTACAAACAGTCTGATGAAAGAAACATGCGAGTTACTACATATAAAACAAAAATTTTCAACCCCTTACCATCATGAGTCGTTAGGTGTAATAGAAAGGAATCACCGCGTATTAAACGAATTCTTACTGTCCTTCGTTGATAACAACAACTGGGACGAATGGATACCTTTCTTTACATTTTCATATAATACAACTCCACATATTGACACAAATTATACACCTTACGAACTGGTATTCGGCAAACTATCCTATTTACCAAATGACATTTTAAGGGATTCAGAAGAAATATACAATTTAGAGAATTACAGAAATGAATTAAAAATTAGATTAAAAATGTCTCTAACAAAGGCAAAGGACTTGATTGAAAAAGCAAAAACAATTAGAACAAATAAAGAATGTTATTCCAAACCATTAAACATAGAAATAAACGATCTTGTTTTATTAAAAGTAGAGAACAGAAGAAAACATGAGAAACCGTATAAAGGTCCATTTAGAGTACTAAGTAAAAATAATTTAAATACACTATTGGAAATAGATAATAAGAAAAAATGGATACACAATAATAGACTTAAGATTTTCAAAAAAAAAAATAGAGAATAACAATGTATAAAAATATAAGACATGTAAAAATACCTATAATAAGTCTCGATTTTGTACCCAAATTCTCACCTCAAAAGGTTAAGGGTGTAGTGGATCTACACCATCAATCAGCATTTTACTATAAACTAAACCCACAAATCAATAATTAACGAGCAGTCGTAGACTATACAAATGCATAATTTACGATCACTTTGTAATGCTCACTTTGCATACTCGTTTTGCATTACACATAATCTACTCATACGAAAGTCCAATTCATGTTGTCACTAAAAATAGACACATGAATGAATGTTCATACTAGCCCATCGCGATCGTGCTAGACTAAGCGGCGCTTAGCGTTGGCAGGTGCAATGTACTACATACTTACACACAAAGTGCATGGTCCCTCTGTGAAGAAACCTGAGTAGTCATTACTCATGGACTTTATGAGTGTTGCATTTTTAAATTGGGTCATATGGGAAAAATGCTGATCGATATTTTGATTGGTAGAATGAATTTACTATATTCAATTCTTCCAGTTTTAGAGTAGGGATTATGTATTAAGTAAAATAAAATATTAGAGTAGGGGTTATATGTTAAGTTGTAAAAATTGTATAAAAGGAAATTGTAAAAAAGAAAATATAGTCATAGTCTTACTTTTGACTCGTTTCAATAATTCATTATTGCCATAGTTTGGCAAAACGCTCGAGCCGTAACTTGGCTTTAGAAGCGCTACAATTATAGCGTAACCAGTCGCTAAATAAAAAAGTAGTAAAAATATAGGCTAGCTTGGATCATGAATCCTGCCCCAGACATGTGGCAATTCACTTGCCGGTAGGTACCCTAATATAAACCTGTTCCCTCACTAAAAGTGCGCTTTACTTATACAGCGCTAAATCATGGATCTCCCTCGAAGAATATAAGATCCGGCGTTAGGCGTCCAACACCGAGAAGGCAACTGAGAAATCTCCTGCGACGAGCAATCTTTTACATGGCGATCCTGCCAATCATTTACATAGCTATGATTTCGTAGTTTTCCTCATTCCACTGTTATCAAAACCGAAAGAAGGTAAGAGCCAGCTCAAAGTTAACATTTTGACGAAGTTCATCATTACTCTTCCTGAAAAAGCAAAAGCGTTGAAAACTTAGATTTGGATCCACAGGAGCTTCAGTATTCTTAACTTTAATGTTACTGCTCATGCTCAATAAAGATTTAGCTATATCTATTCTTGTCAATTTTATATCTTTAAAGTTTAAACCTTCCATTTTTCTTCTTGAATTAATTCCTATATCAAATGCCATATAACAATCAATACTTTCGTTACCTACAATTCCTGTGGGAATCGACATTATTTCCTGTACGTCTGGAAAGGGGTTGTGAATTTGTAATAATTCTACAATTTTATTTGCTGCTGATGAATCTTCATATATTCTGCTATCACTAGCGTCAATATGCTGATATGATGATCTAAAAGAAAGTCCACAAAATTCTTCCATTCCATCCACTACGTCTATTGTAAATAACGTTGCTCTTATCCATTTGTAAAGTAGTAATGATTAGAAAAAAAAGTCCTGTATCTGACATGACATTAAACATTGCAATGTTTAAGTGTTATTAAAATACTTTACTTATGAATGATATATAAATACCTTCTCCATGATTTTTTTGTGCACTGTTCCTTTCAATTACAAATTAATGTTTTTATAAATAATTAATGTCAATAAATACACTTTCACTTAATAAATAAATGCAAACTATACGAAACGTGCGTTTACTCCAAAAATCAGATGAATACTGAGCGACACGAGCGGTAGAAACAGAGACTTTCCGAACACCTGCCCTTGCATTCTTTTCACAGGTAAAGAATACCCAAACAAGAAAAGGTCAAATTCTATTGTGCGTATACTAGCATAACTGTAAAATTCAATGTCCGATACACATAAATACATATATACGTGTATGGATAGCAAAAATCAATATATATAAAGTACCTAAACACGTAACGCATATAAAAAATTTGTGACCCACACAGCAATTTTATAAGATGTAAATATTCAATTATTACTAACAAATGTACTTTTAACAACTATTCTTAACATCAAAGTTAATACACGAATATTTATTTTCAATGAAAACCATGCAAAAACTTGTTTCCTTGTATAAATAAATTACATATTGTTTAAACAATACAAATAATTATTTCCCCCTCTGAAATATTTCTGATTTTATATGATATAAAAAAAATTAAATTTAAAAAAAAATGATCCAAATAAGAGCTGTTTCTGAGGACTTTCAAAGATTGCCTGTTTTAAGGCTTCCTTGACGCGACTATTTGTCCTTCAAGCATCGATATAAAAATAACAAACACGCCGCGAGGTGCGACTCTTGAGGTACACACGGACAACTTCCCAGTAATATTTACATAGATATTTAAAATATTAAACACAATAATAATTATGGAAATAATACTACTTTTAATAATAAAAATGTACCTGTCATAAAAGTTATTGGAATGATTTAATATTAGTCCAAACATATACGCGAGCGTCAATTGATTACGTAAAGATTTTCGTGGATTGGTTTGATTTAATATTCACGTGGATCAATCAGAGGGGGGACAGGTTACAAAACCTTTCCTACGTTATTTGTTATTTTCATATCGATGCTTGAAGGACAAAACAGCGCTAGCAAAAATGAATGCAGTTTTTGATATTACGACAACTGAAGAGATTTCGTCGCTTGATGGCCATTTTGAATAGTTGCGGTCAAAACTGCTAGCACTTCGGCATAATCACTGAATTTGTATTTTTTAACGATTTTACATCAATGAAACTAATAATTAGTTCTTATTTTCTGTTGATTTTGAGGAACATTGATTATGCAGTCAAAAATAGGTTCAATTGCATGTAAAAAGTAAAATATATGTGTTACAAATAATGAAATTGAAATCTTACGAATACTAAAGAACAAAATTCCTAAAAACTACAATTTTTTATTTGATGAAAGCTTTTCAAAGCATATGATTTTAAAAAGTGTTGACTACAAAACATTTTACCATTCAAAACGTTGATTATCACAATTGCAAATTTGATTTGATTTGTATTGGTTTTCAAAATTTAAGCAGTTTTTTTATTAAAGTTAAAACACGGTTCTGTGAAGATTATTAAAAATCTCCGCAAATTATGCATATAACAATGAACTTTGATTGACTTAACACCAATATCTTTAGAATAAGAGATTTAAGATATTCAAATTCGTATGAACCCTTTTTACATGGTGACTTTGAATGATTGTTTTTATTTTAAATTCAATTTGTTTTGAAATCATGAGAAAATATTTTGCTGATCTCTCTACAGAAATTAAATTAAATCTGATAAATTTTATAAACCTTTATTATTACGATGTTAATTTTATTAATTACTTTTTAATTTTTTTATGAAAAAAACCACTTATTTCCAATATTTTTTATTCAATTAAAACAATGGCTATAATTTTTTTTTTAAATTTAAAAACATCTTAATGATGCATAGATAATATTTGGTTCTCGAAATATAATGAATGACATAAATTACCATGAAAGCCATGATGACTTTCAATGATTTTTTCTTTTTAATTTAATTTTTTTAACATGAAAAAAAATTTTGGTGATATTTTTACAAAAACTATTTGGGTTACATAAATTATATAAACATTGATTACTGCGGCTTGACAATCAGGTCAAAAATTTGATGTTTTTGGAAAAAAACCATTTTTTTGCATTTTTTTCAAAAAATTAAAAAACAGCTCGAACGATTTTTCAAAAACATCGGTAGAGTCACGTTATAGATATTACGCATCGATTGACGCCTTTACGAAACAAATCGTATGTTTGGTTCGTGAGATATAGTGCATGACAGGGTTGACCTTCAAGGGGTGAAAACAGCAAACTTCCCCGACCGAAGTGTCCCAAAAACTAATCAGCTCTTAAGATTGCAAAGACGCTTCGATTGACATCTTAACAAAGTCGATACGAATTTGTTTACGTGAGTTATGCTCGTAGAAAAACTGTCCGCGATGGCACGTACGTACGTATGTAGGTACGTACATACAGACACACATACATACTTCTTTCTAAAAACACTTAAAATATACTCGTTAGACCTCAAAACGTAAAGATATGTTGAAAATTTCAATTTCGATTTTCGAGGAGATTACAAGAACTTCCCATATACTGGGAAGTTAGTAACGTAAAAAAGGCTTTGTAGCCTGCCTCTTCCGATTGATTCGCGTGAATATTCAATCAAACAGATCCACCCCCCAACCAACAAAAGCCTTAAGTAATCAATAGACGTGTAGTGGATCTACAGTATTATTCCCACACAACCAATCAGCATTTTCCCACAACCCACAAATCTATAATTAACGAGCAGTCGTAGACTATACATATGAATAATTTACGATCAATTTTGTAATGCTCGTTTTGCATTACACATACGAAAGTCCAATTCATGATGTCACTAAAAATAGACACATGAATGAATGTCAATACTGGCCCATCGCGATCGTGCCAGACTAAGCGGCGCTTAGGGTGCCGTCAGAGTGAACGTTTAAAGCGGAGCCGAGCCGAGCGTAAAGCGTAGCTTTTTCATGCGAGAAGACAATTTTTGGGTGTCAGAGTGAATGCGATAAATGGTGCTGAAATTCTGGTTATCCTTCGTGTTTTGCATCTAATTTTATAATTTTATAATTAAATATGACAAATATATCATTTGTGTTTATAAAATTGAAGGGAAAAGTCATGGATTCATCTGATGAAGAGTATTTCGTTTCTCCCAGTGTGGTGTTTAATGATGAAAAACAAGCCGTGAGGTGCGACCCATGAGGTCCACACTGTCAACTTCCCAGTAATATCTAAAAATATATTAAAAATATTAAACACAATAATAATTATGGAAATAATACTACTCCAAATAATAAAAATGTACTTCTCGTAAAATTGATTACGTATGGATTTTGGTGCATTGGTTTGATTGATTATTCACGCGGATAAATCGGAGGGGGGACAGGTTACATAGCAGTTTTTTCATTAAAGTTAAAACATGGTGCTGTGAAGATTATTGTAAATCTTATCAAATTTTGCAAATATTAATAAACTTTGATTGACTGATTAAGGTATTATGATTCGAATGAACCCTTTTTACATGGTGACTTTGAATGATTCTTTATTTTTAATTTAATTTTTTTGTCATCATGAGGAAAGTTTTTGCTGGTTTCTCTACAAAAATTGATAAAATTTTATAAATTCTACAAACATTTATTATTACGATGTGCAAATCATGTTAAAATAGAATCTTTTTATGAAAAAAACACTACTTTTCGATTTTTTTAAATAAATTAAAAAAACGCTTTAACGATTTTTTAAAATATAAAAACATCATAAAAATGATAATACGCCACGATTGACACTTTAATGATGGAAATATTATATTCAGTTCTCGAGATATAATGAATGACGTAAATGACCTTGAACGTTTAATGATTTTTTATTTTTTTTTAAATTTTTTTCGTGATCATAAAAAAAACTTTGGTAGGTTTTTTTACAAAAACTATTTGGAGTATGTAAATTTTATAAACATTGATTACTTAGGTTTGAAAATCAGGTTGAAAATTTTGTGTTTTTGAAAAAAACCTAATTTTTTGTACTTTTTTTTTAAAAAATTAAAAAACCGCTGGAAGAATTTTTTTAAAAATTTGATAGAATCACGCAAACGTTAATACGCGTCAATTGAAACCTTGTACAAAAAAATCGTACGTTTGGTTCGCGAGATATAGCGCATGACAGAAATGACCTTCAAACGGGCAAAACAGCAAACCCCCAAGACCGAAGTTTCCCAAAAACTAATCAGCTCTTAAGATTGCAAAGACGCTTCGATTGACACCTCAACGAAGCTGATACAACTTCGTTTACGTGAGTTATCGTCGTAGAAAAAAGTGTCCACGAACGTACATACGTACGTACGTACGTACGTACATACACACACACACACATACATCTCCCTTTCTAAAAACACTTTATATATACTCTATAGACCTCAAAACGTAAAGAAATGTTGAAAATTTCAATTTCGATTTTCGAGGCGATTACAAGAACTTCCCATATACTGGGAAGTTAAAAAAGAATTTGGAAAGCATCCAATTAATGAAAAAAGAGATGAATTTGGTGAATTTCATCATTTATATGATGATTTAAGAAAATATCCTGCTAAATTTAAAATCTTTCAAATTTCAAATTTTCGTAAGAAAACTCTTCGAAATTGTTTTCTCGCATTGAATCCACTTTACTCTCCGCTCCGCTCTGCGTGCACTCTGCCTTAACCGTGCGACTTTGTATGAAACTACATACACCGAGTTTTGGCGCATTGCTATCAGCTTTGCGCTTGGCTCGGCTCCGCTCCGCTTTAAGCGTTCACTCTGACGGCACCCTTAGAGTGCACAAGTGCAATGTACGCAAGTGCATGTACCCTTTGTGAAGAAACCTGAGTAGTCATACCCATGGACTTTATGAGTGTTGCATTTTTAAATTGGGTCATATGGGAAAAATGCTGATCGATATTTTGATTGGTAGAATGAATTTACTATATTCAATTCTTCCAGTTTTAGAGTAGGGATTATGTATTAAGTAAACAAAAAAAATATTAGATTAGGAATTATATGTTAAGTTGTAAAAATTGTATAAAAGGAATTTGTAGAATAAAGAAAAGATAGTCATAGTCTTACTTTTGGCTCGTTTCAATAATTCATTATTGCCGTAGTTTGCCAAAACACTCGAACCGTAACTTGGCTTTAGAAGCGCTACAATTATAGCGTAACCAGTCGCTAAATAAAAAAAAGTAGTAAAACTATAGGCTAGCTTGGATCATGAATCCTGCGCCAGACATGTGGCAATTAACTTGCCGGTAGGTACCCTAATATATCCTTGTTCCCTCACTAAAAGTGCGCTTTACTTATACAGCGCTAAACCACGGATCTCCCTCGAAGAATATAAGATCCGGCGTTCGGCGTCCAACACCGAGAAGGCAACAGAGAAATGTCCTGCGACGAGTAATCTTTTACAGACGCTCCAGTAGATGATATGGTTGATGTTAAATCATTTCAGTTACTGTTACGAGCACTTCTCATTATTATTATTTAAAGTAGTATTAGTTTCATAAATTTTTTTTTTAGTTCAATATTTTACATATTTATGTAGATCTTATAGGGAAGTTGACCGTGTGGACCTCAAGGGTCACACCTAGCGGCTTGTTAACTTTCCAGTATATGGGAAATTCTTGTAATTGACTCGAAAATCGAAATTGAAATTTTCAACATATCTTTACGTTTTGAGGTCTTTAGAGTATATTTTAAGTGTTTTTAGAAAGAAGTATGTATGTGTGTGTGTGTGTTTGTATGTACGTACGTATGTGCGTTCGTGGACAGTTTTTTCAAAGAGCGTAACTCACGTAAACACAGTTGTATCGACTTCTTTAAGGTGTCAATCGAAGCGTCTTTGGAATCTTAAGAGCTGATTAGTTTTTGGAAAACTTCGATCGGGGGGGGGGGGCTGTTTTGCCCGTTTGAAGGTCATTTCTGTCATGCGTTATATCCCGCGAACCAAACATACGATTTCCTTGACCAAGAAATGAATCGACGCGTATTAACATTTATGTGATTCCATCAAGTTTTAAAAAAAATTCGTGGGAGGTGTTTTTCAATTTTTTTAAAAAAAGTGCAAAAATTGTGTTTTTTTTTCAAAAACAAATTTTTTTTAACCTTATTGTCAAGTCCAAGTAATCAAAGTTTATATAATTTACATACTACAAACAGTTATTATAAAAATGTCATCAAAATTTTTACTCATGATTACAAAAAAGTCAAATAAAAAATAAAAAATCATTAACAGTCATCATGCTCTTCAAGGTCATTTCTGTCATGCGTTATATCTCGCGAATCAAACATAAGATTTGCATCGTTTAGGTGTCATTCTACGCGTATTAATATTTTTATAAATCTGTCGCATTTTTAAAAAAATCTTTGGAACCTTTTTTTTAATTTAAGAAAAAAACTGCAAAAAATTAGGCTTTTTTCATAAAAAATAAATTTTTTAAGCTGATTTGCGAAAAATAGTGATCAAACTTTATAAAATTTATATATTGCAAACAATGTTTGTAAAAACATCATCAAAACTTTTCCCCATGATTACGTGAAAAATTAAATTACAAATAAAAAATCAATAAAACTCATCAAGATTTTCAAGGTCATTTTTATCATTCACTATATCTCACGAGCCAGATATAATATTTGGATCATTAAGGTGTCAGTTGACGTGTATTAACATCTTTGTGAAGTTTCCAACAATATAAAAATTCGTTTCAGCCGCTTTTTTAATTTAATAGAAGAAAATGCGAAAAATTATGGTTTATTTCATAGAAAATATTTTTTAACCTGATTTGCACCGCACACTGATACCAGTCTATAAAATTTATACATTCTCATTAGTTTTTGAAGAGACATTGGCAAAATTTTCTTTGATGATTATGAAAAAAAAAATTAAAAATAAAAAAATCATTCAAAGTTACCATGTAATGAGGGTTCTTACGAATGCTATTACTTTATATCCTTTATTCGAAAAAAATTGTTGTAAATTCAATCAAAGTTTTAAAATATTTGCATAATTGAGCAGCTTTTTAATAGTTTTTATAGTCTTTTAATTAAAAAAAACTGCTTAAATTTTGAAACCCAACAAAAAATTTCAAGATCAAAAAGGCCCCCACCAATTGATCCGCGTGAATATTCATCGACCAAAAACCTTACGTAATCAATGGACCCTCCCGTAGACGATATGATTCATATTAACTCATTCCTGTTTTGCGGTAATGTTGTTGATGTTTATGTAGATATTACTGGGAAGTTGACCGTGTGGACCTCAAGGGTCGCACCTCGCGGCTTGTTTGTTTTGCTTTTGCTGAAGAAATCTTTAATCGCAGTTTCAACTCATCCTCATAGTTTTCTAAGTCATATATTTTGTCTTTGTTTTCAAAAGTGTCAGTTGGTAAGTATGAAAGTTTTCCGAAATCTAGTTCGTATGGTGTGTAGTTAGTGTCCACGTAAGGGGTTGTATTGTACGAGAATGTATGATATGGTATCCACTCGTCCCAGTTATTGTCATCAACGAATGCTAACGGGTATTCATTGAGGACACGGTGGTGTCTTTCTACTAAACCTAGCGTCTCATGGTGATAAGGGGTTGAAAATTTGTTTAATTTGTAATAAATAGCAAATGTTCTTTAATTGATTATTATTAAATGCTGTTCCTTAATCGTTTTTTAAAGTTTTTAAGTGACCGTATTGCAGTATGAAATTGTTTACTTAGGCCTTTGCTACAGTTCTAGCTTCCTAATTTTTTATGGGTATAGCTGGAACATATTTAGTTAATTCGCATTGCATGGTTAGTATGTATCGATAATTATTTGAAAGTCTTAAGGGATCAATGATGTCCGCACTCACTATTTCAAAACTAGTAGAGGGTGTATCTGTTTTAATCATTCTTTCCTTTGTGTGCTTAGTTATTTTATTGAATTTGCATTTATCGTAATTGTTGATGTAATGCCTTATCATTCTATTCATGTTTTTCCAACAGTATCTTTGTTTTAATTTAAGAAGCTTTCTGCGTATTCCTGTATGTCCACCATGTGGTGATTCATGGAATTCTTTAATAAGATTGTTTTGTTCAGCGATGTTATCTATTCTTTTAGGGGGTTTATATATCATTATTTTGAATTGGATATCCATTGTTCGTTGCAACGTATTATATAACTTTTTAAATTCATCTGTGGGTACGTACCTAGATATCATATCTGTGTTAGATAGTGCTAGCTCATTTATATTATTATTCTGCGAATAATTTCTTAACTTCCTCAATACAGAAACTAGTTTCGTGTTCGATTTATCGTTAAGGTTATCGCAAATTTTCACAATTAGCTTATCGATGGCGGAAACGTATTTCTCGCGAGCTTTATCATTGAAATCGACTATTAAATAATCTTTCTCTTTTGAGATTATCATATTTTGTTCATTGTTGCGCAACACAATATTACTTTTAATACCCCTGTTATATCGGATAGCGAGGTGCAATCGAATGCGTAGAGGTGATTAGTCTCTCGTTTTTGGTTTTCGTGGCTGCTATCGATTTTAGTATCTGTTTTTTCATTTGGTTGTTTTATCTCTTTGCTTCTTGTTATCGCCATAAGTTTTTTGCTGATACTTTCATCGTTGGTTGGAGGTATCATAGATTTTAGGATGTCTGAGTCGATTTATATTCTTGACAATGCGTCTGCATTGCTGATTTTTCTAGAGTACATCGGTATCGTAACATCTCTGTCAAGGATGCAAAAGGTAATAGTATAGGACTCAAAATCTATTTTGCACATATATTTACTGAGTATATCTCTTCCTAATATACCATCACTTTCAATTGGAAAGTCCTCATCTACTTTGTGAAAGCTATTTGTTATCATCTCATTCTCGATGATGAATTGTTGTTGGTTCGTTCCCACAGACATTGCAGTTTCTTCTGTTATGTCCGTGAGTTTACATTTATTTTCGGGCTGAATATCGATATTTTTGCGAATTAAACTATTACATTTTATTATTGATCTGTCTGCACCTGTATAGATCAGTAGTTTCAGGTGACTATTCTCATTATTATTATAAATGTTTACATAATTTATGCTAATACCCAATATTCTATATAATCTTCTACTATCATTATTGCTGCGTTTCAGTACTCTCAATTTCTGTTGCAAGAGAAATTGCTTCACTTAAATTCTTAGGCCTTGCAGCGAATATGGTCTCCCTTATTTGTTCGTTCAGACCGTTTTTGAACACTGTCAATGCGTATGTATCATTTACGCTTTGTATGGCTTGTTTTGCAGCCTGAATGGGGTTTGGACCTAATTCACCTATCTTAAGCTGATTTAACTCATTGACTAAATTCAATATTTTGTCTTTGTATACAGGAATAGGTAGTCGCTTTTGTGTGACTGTGGATAATTGAGTGTGGATTTACGGAATGGTTTTCGGGTTTTTGTATTTTAGTCTTAACTCAGTTTCAAAATTGTCCAAGTCTGTAATGTCTGAGGTGTTCAATGACGTCCTAACATTAGGGCTAAGTTTCACATGTAAAACAAAGTTCAATAGTTCTGTTTTTCCTTCTGGTGAAATTTTTTTGCCAATCAGTTTTACTACGATTAGAAAAGTCTCCAGCTCAGAAAATTTACCGTCAAAGTTCGGTTTTGTTTTGATGGCAGTCTCAATATTAAATTCTGCCATTGCAGTGTAAGTTATTTCTTTCTTTTTGTTTACTATAATGTTTTCTGCGTTCAACCGTTCAATCAATGTTGAAATCAGTGCCTTGCAAACCTTGGATATAGATGACTTGAGATCAAGTTTTGTGCCTTCTCTTATTTGGCTGAATAGATCAATACATTTACTCTCAATTTTTAATACAGATTCTAATTTTTCTTTCAAAGTTCTAACCGTGTAGTTCTTAGATTTTCATAAATTTGAAAAAGTGGTCTGTAATTTGGTTAATATTGTTTTGAGTTTATTTGCAGGCTTCTGTGAACTGATTATGTATTCGATAAATTAAACATTGACCCTGTTTGCTAGAATGTTTTTGTCAACGATCTTCCTGGCATATTTTTTATGTTTGCTAATATATATGTATAGGAACACCAAGCTTACTGAAAAAATTATCGTGGTACTTATAGTTTGCTTGTATTCAATTAAATTGTTTGAATTGGTGCCACAATCATTGCCCATTTCATTTATGATTTATTTCTATTATTTCTATTGTTTATATTATTATTTTTGTATTGAACTTTATTTTATGGTTTTTGTGTTTATAGCTATTTAACCTATTCGTGAAATTAATTTTATGTTCTCCTGTCGAGAGATGGATCAATCGATGTAAAATCGCCTTTCCGCGCCTTTGATTGTAAGCTTCGCTTCCTCGTTGTCATCGCTTCAGCTTGTTAATCGTTGGTGGTTCTGCTCTCGGCTTCCTTACGAATTCTTCAATATTCCTAGGTCTACTAAGAGTTTCACACGGTATCACACCATATCGATGTAGGTTTGAGGATGTGATTTGCCATAATAAAGAGATTACCGAAGCTTAGAGAAGCTTGTGTGGGAAATTAGTTGTGTATTGGCTAGTTCCAGGTTTGGAACTAGGAATACACTACATGATACTATATACTACACCACTATATTTACATTATATACAGACGTCAACGCTCAACGCGAACTAGTTAAGGGACCCCAGAGGACGTCAATTCTCTAGCATTTTGTGACATCAAACCCAAGAATTACACTGACGAAAGAAATACTGAAACCAGCGTTGCAGATATACATAATTAAGACTACTTTTATATACAAGATGAAGGATTAACGTCCACACTGATGCAACTAAAACATTACATGTTGAGGCCACCAGGAAAACTCATTGGACCGTTAACTTCAAAACGATACTTTAGCGTAACCAAAATGGAAAGAGCAACATCCACACTGATGCAACCAACGCCACGTGCGAGGTCATCAGGAAAACTCATTGGACTGCTACTTTTATAAGGGACCACGCCCAACCGAATTACCCAAATAATATATCTGCAACCTATCAGTTAAAACAAACTAACACTAAACATTATTAACGATAATTAGAAGATCGGAGTATGTATTACTAACTTCGATAAGATAGTATAAGATACGATATGATATGAAGTCTAAAATAGATTGTTTAATTTTTTATGTCTTTTACATGACATATTCCAATAAACTGCCCAGACACGTCTCGAATTTCGTATGCGACTTGTCCTACCGGCCGAACTATAACTCCAGGCACAAAATTCGGGGCAAGTTTGGCGGCGAAGTTATCTGTTATCTTACTAAGAATGTGGTTACCAATGTAAACCGTTTGGCCGTTCGCAGAAACGCGAGGTCGGCTACGCAACTCGTATCAACGATTACCTCTTTGGTAAGCTTCCTGAATCCTATGGGCTACTGTATTCTGTATTCGACGCAGTTTATCATTACGTTCCGTAATACTTATTCAACCGTCCGAAAGAGACAATAATTTCCTAAGCAAGGAATACTCAGTACCATTTCGAATGGCTTGGAAACCGAACATTAAGAAATGTGATGAGCAGCAAGATTCCCCCGAATATCCATCCCAGTTGCGATGATCATTCTCAATGTATGATCGAATGGTAGACAAAATGGATTGGTAAGTGCATTCAGACGCGTTTGATTGACGAGAATAACGTGGAGAAAACACATGGGTAAAACTGTAATCAGTCATGATTTGGGGAAATATTTTTGAAGTGAATTGAACTCCATTGTCAGAATGAAGATATTCAGGCACTCCATAAGTATGCTTTCAGTGAGGAAACGAACGACTGCTTCAGAAGTAGCTTTCGGCATGGCCTTGAGCC
The DNA here is from genome assembly GCA_963942545.1 of Oxycera nigricornis. Taxonomy (NCBI): domain Eukaryota; kingdom Metazoa; phylum Arthropoda; class Insecta; order Diptera; family Stratiomyidae; genus Oxycera; species Oxycera nigricornis. Next base: position 57,954,287 of record OZ012663.1, on the reverse strand, counting down.
ATATAAATTTAGTGTTATGGTCTAATACCACGAGGAGTTGGGTATTACATAATTTAGGCCGAGGATATGGACCTAAAAGTCGATAAATATTCGTTGTAGTGGGCGTTCAGAAACACGAATTTCGCCTAACGGTGGTCTCAACGTTTTCTACTGGATTTAGTTTGTTTGCAAATAGCGCAGTGACGAATATACTTGATAACATCCAACTTAAGATGTGGCCAGTAATAGTAACGGCGAAGAATTTCTGCTGTTTTATGAACCCCACAATGTGAAGCTAACGAAGGGTTATGCGTTTGTGCTATTAGCCGTTCATGCAGACTATCCGGGACCCATAATTTAATTTGCGGGATATTTACATCATTAATCGTCAGGACACCAGTATTTATGTATATTTTACCGTCTCGTACACATACATTGGAAAACTTATCGGGTTCTTGCTCAATAATCGCGATACTCTACATAAGAAGCTTCCTGAAAAGCAGAATCGATGAGAATAGAGGATAGATACGAATTTTCAGGCAGAATTGGGTTTAGTTAGTGATGGATAGAGGGGACATACTGATAGATGGAACGTTTTCATGTATACGCAATAATCCGTCAGGAATAACATTGACCAAGCCCTTACAGTGTTTGATTTGATAATCAAACCCTGGTAGTTTCAAACTCCAACGAGCCAATCTACCAGACGAATCCTATTGGTTCATCAGCCATTTAAGACTGGCGTGGTCCGTAATCATAGTTAAAGGTAAACCTTCAATGTAATCGCGAAATTTTTCTACGCTATGTACCGCGGCGAGACATTCGAGCTCAGTTATAGTGTAATTACGCTGAGCTGCATTGAGTTTGCTCGACATGAAGGCAATGGCATTGTCTATATATTAGGTATACTTTTTAAAAATAACATTACCGATACCTGTAGTACTAGCATCGGGATTAATCAGAACAGGTGCAGATATTAACGTTTGTTTACTCTAATGGAAAGCGTTATCTGCAGCATCAGTCCATTTGAAGGAATTTTGGCTTTCAGTAGGTCCGTAAAAAGAGCAGTAATGATAGCGAATCGAAGAATGAAGCACCGATACCATCCGGCCATTCCCATAAAACGACGAACTTCCTTTGCAGATTTCGGAGTCGGATATTCGACAATACTCGACATTTTAGTGGCATCCGTTTTTAGAATTCCGTCACTCACAATATATCCGAGGTAGTACATCTCACGTTACTGTAATTTACTTTTCTACACATTGATTGTGAGACCAGCGGCTGTGAGAAAGTTGCCTACTCGACCTAATAGATCGAGATACTCATCGAACGTGGCACTAGTAATAATTAGATCGTCCAGATACAGAAATTTTTTATCCTCGAACTCGTGAGGAATAACTTTGTGCATAAGGTGACACATTTTTTGTGGGGCATTACACAAGCCAAAAGGCATGACTGTTCCCGGTTTACCGGGAACATTGAAAGCGGTTTTTTCACGTGAATCAACAGATAAAGGAATTTGTCAAAAGGCATCCATAAGATACACACTAGTAATAAATTTAGTGGCTTGTAAACGCGACAAAAATCCTTCAATTAGCGGAAGAGAGGCATCTCTGATTGTCATTTCGTTAAAGCGGCGAGCGTCTAGCCACAACCAATTTTTTCCCGGTTTCCGAACAAATGTAACAGGAGAACTCTGACTTTCTTCGATAACTCCCAAGGAGAGCATGCGATTCAGTTCCAGATAAAGCTGATCCTGAATCACCGGAGAAACAGAGTAGTGACGCTGTTTAATGGGTTTTGCGGATCCGGTATCGATAACGTGTGACAATAAGGGAGTTTTTCACAGCCCTTGTTCGTTGAAGGAGGGATAAGTTCGTATAACGGATTGTAATCGAACTTGTTGATCAGTAGTAAACTGATGAAATGGATTAATCTCTGGATTAGAGATAGATGAAATCTCCGAAATGGAGGGTATTTAAAACGGTACTATGTTGAATGTATTCCAAAAATCAATTCCCAAATAAACGCGATGCTCTAATGAAGGTACTACCAAGAACCGAAGTGGTTTAATCAAGTTACCAAAAGTGATACTAGTATCCACGTATCTCAATACAGATACTGATACTGACCAAATGTAGTACTGATATAAAGTTTGGTAGTACGTAAATAAAGATTTGATGAAGATATAAGCTCTAGAGCCCACTGACCTAATACACTAACGCTGGCTCCGCTACCAAGCAGACGGCTTAGTTTACGACCATTAATAAGGATGTTTCGAAATGAACGAGAATCGGTATTGAATTGAGTTGTATACTCGGAATGAATAGCTGTTTTACGCAGTTGTCGATTTCTATAGAAGTAAAAGACTGCGCATTTTCGTCTACGAATTTATCTATCAGAAAAAAACGATAATTAGGTTTACGCCGAGATACAGAAGTTTTATTGGGTGAAGTTATTAATTCGGACTTATGGTTTATGCTCAGGCTTGTAACATGATCAACACGAGGCATGAATTCAGTTTGGGTACTTAGTTCTTTCGTCAACACGAGAAAAGGAACAGTACAGTTATTCATCGACGTTGATGCTGATCCGACTTGCCTGGAAAGGTTGTCGATGGTCAGCCGCCACGCTTTGGATGTCCAGATTTGTGATTCCCAGGAGTGAGCCGGTTGCCCGGAAACGACGCACTCCTCTGGATGTTTTCCGACAAGGAACATTGAGGGCAATCTCGTTTGAGGACCCCCTCGTGTTCGCAACCAAAACAAAAGACTTGTTTCGCGGGTTGTGGGCAATTTGAGAAAACGTGTCCAACCTCTCGACAATTTCCACAGACTTTTTGGTTATTGGAAGTAGCAACTGGAAGTTGAGAAGTAGAGTTGTCAGATCTACGAAACGGGTTCCGATTGGCGGATGACACTATGGGTTCATTGGACTCAGGGCCAATGGATTGGGCACTGTGGCTAATCTCGTGAATGGAACGTCGTAATATAGGTGCGGGTTTTTGGATTGGACTGTTGCGATTCCAAACTGACTCAACTGAGATACAACATTGAACCAATTCCTGAGTGTTTCCAAAATGTCGACCAGCCAGATGGTTGCTGAGACGCGGATGCATGTTACGGTACAATATTACTTGCAAATCAACATCTGGGAGTACGCTATTTAATTGAAAAGACATACTGTCAATGTCATCGAAAAATTCGATGAAGGGTTCGTTGTTCCGTTGAATCCGAGCGTCAATACGTCTACGGATGTCTACATCAGAAGTGATAGAACCATACCTGGCCAAAATTTTTAAAACTTAACCAATCAGATGAATTAGGTTTTAATTGTAGGTATTTCCAATACCACACGGCAGCGGGTCCATGAACCAATATAGGGAAATTTACGACTAGTTCGGGATATGGTACTTGATAGGTTTTTGAAAGTATTTTCACTTGAAATCGGAATGTCTCTGCGTTGAGACCTGAGATGGATCCGTCAAAACTAATACCCCATCGGAAGATTGGTACCTGTGTCCGAAACAAAGGATTGGAATGTTCTCTGCCGCAACTAGTAAGTGACGTACCTTCTAACCGGATTTTCTATGGCTGTGAACCACTTTAACAATCACAACCAATCGGTGCAGGTTGGGTCTTGGTGTACTAGGTTACAAGGTGTAGAAATTTGTTCAATTTAACGGGTTGATAGTGATAACATGTAAGTTACATGGAAATATGTAGAGGAAAATCTGAAAGCTTTGCCACATGCAAACATACCTATCAAAGCTTATACAACGGCACTGGCTAGAATTAAATTATACGAACTATTGGAAAAACTGGGTTCATCGATTCTCTACTGTGATACAGACAGTGTCATATTTGTGGATAGTAAAGACAAACCAATAAATTTTCCGATCTCTGACTTCTTGGGTGATCTGACCAATGAGGTGGCATGCTATGATTCTGATGCTTATATATCGGAATATGTGAATACAGGCCCTAAGACATATGGTTTTAAAAATTGAAACTGAACATGGTCCTGAACATGTGGTTAAATGTAAAGGCATAACTCTTAATTTTGAAAACGGATAAATTGAACAAATTTCTACACTTGGTGATTGGAGAAGCTCACAAAATTGTTTCAAATTATTAATCACTTTAGTGTTTGTTTGATCCTCCCTTTGACCGTACTTGCCCCACAATGAGTTTAAACAAAGTTTGGCAATATTACGTTGACCATAATTTTTGGGAATTTGGTTTTTATCAAGAACAATACATTCCAACCTTTCGTATGATTCAATAAAATTATCTTTAAGCTCATCTGTTATATATTCATTACCCCAGCCACTAGCCATTTGTTTAATTTTCAAAAAATTATTAACATATTCAGTAAATAATCCGCCAGTCTTTGCATTAGGGTTGTACACTGTGTATTCATATTTCCACACTTCATATACTTTCATGACTTTGTACCCTCTTTTTACAGCTAAGGTTTTTTCAGGAATTACCCATGTATCTGTGAGTTTTCGCCCATCATCTGAACGACCGCAACTTGAAACTTTATTCTTCTCGGCACATTTTTGACAGTGTGAAATACAATTTATTATTGTTTTTCAAGGGTAACACAGGAATGAGAAGGTCGTTGGGAACAATCACATCGCATTTAATGAAACCATTGAAATAATTTCATATATAGGTGGTATATTGTCATTTCGAAATATCTCAGGATTCTTTATGGGGTACGGTGCGTATTTGTTGATATACGGGTACAGACTGGTAAAGTCTAGGTAACGTTTTACCTCTCCCTCTTTTGCTTTATGGTATAATTTGAATACCTCAGTACGACCTCCAAATAGAGCATCCCGCACACATAGTGGTGCCATTATATCATTATAATATTCCCGTAAATTTTCATTTGAAACACGGTCTTTACTTAGTACTTTTTTAAAATCACATTCCCACGAATATACCAGGTTATATCCATTTCTCCTTATCGCCTCGATACGTCTTTGTGTGCTTTCATATCTTTGATTTATTGTTTCTAAACCCAAAGAGCTATTTTGAGTTGTTTCTTGAAATTTAAAGCAATCTCTACAACCGTGATAATAACAGCCGAAGAACTCAAAGACATTATTTGATTCTTTATGAAAGCCTGAACATAGAATCCACACTTATCCATTTTTGACTCACCATTGTTGTTTGCGGAGATTATCAAGCCGCTAGTTTGTGAATTTTTCCAAGCCAGCCACTTTCAAGAAATAACGGAATGTGTTTTACTTTTGAAATAGCCTTTTTTAGGTATTACGCCTAAGATATTTTTTTCAAGATATTTTTTCCGAAAAACTAGGATACATGTCTATGCAATTGTGAGACTTTCTATTAAGGAGTTCACATCGGTCATTTTAATAAACTCATCCATAAACCTTATACATCCTCGTCGTAAAATATCAACATCATTCACACAATATCGCAACAACTCGTTTCTATTATTGAAAATATCTTGTGTTTTTGTATTGTACCATTTTAAAAAGGTCATCCTTTTTTTAGGTTTCATTGTATCGCAACCGTACATTTCTGGTGGTGAGTATTTACCGATAAAATTTATATTCTCCTCCGTATTGAAATAATAAGGATAGTAACCTTTAGCACTGTCTTCAATATCGAAAACTTGTGGAAACTTAGAAAGTGGAAACGGCAGGAAATTTAAAGAGTCAACAAATGAAACTTGGTCACATGTCAACTTCATAATTTTGGTTCCATTCATTAAAGGTTCAATATGTTTTTTTCTAGCTATTAACTCCGAAATCAAGAAATGACCATCATAGCCTTGTAAATTATGTGCATAGCAATATACGTTGCTCACATATGGTCTGGGTATTAAACAATAGTCTAGAAACCTTTGCACAACAGAGGATTGATCACTTTTTTCAAATATATGTTGTCTGACACCACATGTATTACATGGTTGTTTAATATCTTCATCTTGATAACAATTGTGACAAACATGCTGTGCTACAAAAAGATTTGCAACATGTACAAAAGTTGAAGAGTTGTCTCCATACAGGCCGTCTTGAGTAGTTTCACAATCAAAAAATATTATGAGAAACTTCTTATCCTTTCTACCTATGTAGGGCTTTATAGAACAGTTATGTTGGGACGGTTGTATTTTTGAACACATCTGACAGAAGTATTTGTCACATTGATGTTTGAGTCCTTTCCTGTCTGTAAAATTTATAAATGTTGTGCAAAATACACATATCTAGAAAGTGTCACATACAGTTTTTCCTCTGAACTTTTTATCCAAATAGTTAGCGAAACATAGCGGTCCTCTAAACCCACGATTACACTCGCTACAGTCAACCATCTGGGATACATACACGCAGGGTGGGAATGTGATACAGTATGGACATTTCATTCCACATTTATGAAACGAATGATTTGAAACATTATCGCAATAGTTACAAATATAACTTTTGGAAAACAATCCGGTGACCGATTTTATGACGTAAAAATGTTTTGTACTCTCGAAATGTAAGAGATAAATTTGTTTTGCTGTCATATCCTGTAGCGGAATTTTAAAAAGGATGGAACTCGGATCTCGAATATTATCGAAAACAACATTTTGATACCCACATAAGTATTTTTGAAATTTATAAAGATCTAGGATGTTGCATCTATTCTCACTGATTACCACTTTGGCATTTTTACACAATATATCAGCCTTCAAATTCAAAGATTGTAAAATGGCTGAATTATTAACACGGCTTATATTACCCTCAACCATTTCCGTTGCGTAACAAATACACCTTGGTAAACATGAAAGATCGTCAGCTTTAGTGGTTTACCCGCATCCACTAATACTTTTTTCCTTTTTAAAAGTTCATCATCATCTGTGTACTTTTTATTTATACGCCCCCAAACCCCCCCCCCACCGAAAGGAATGTTTACGACACCCGCATGGAATCCGAAAGAAATTTAGTGTTTGATTGGTCGACATTTGCTATAAGACCCATTATGTATTTCCCATTAATTTCCTGAACAGGTTTTAAACTCAACTATATGGGTTTAACGTGTGGTGTTTTTGGGAGTGTTATTTTAAAGCTCAGTTTACACTCCGAATTTGCGTTACCAAGAATGTCTGCAATTATCTTATCAAATATTTTTTCTAAAGCACTTAAAGGATCAACAGCTATATTGGTGAAGTCCTTTATCTGAAAACGTAAGGTGACACCTGTGACGTTAAATTTTTTCATTGGTTTTCTTTCCTGGAAATTATTTGAAACGATCTTGATATATCGCTTGAGCCACCCCCTTGTTGATTACCTTCACCAACACATACTTGTTGAACATCCTTAGAGTTGGAGGAGTTTTCATTATTCACCAAAAGATTAAATGTCTCGTTTAGCAAACCATTTGAAAACGACAGGTGATGTAGCTTTGAAAACTCTATCAACTGCAGTGAAAACCTGTATTTCTCATCTAATGTCGGAAAAATATTTGCATCCCCAAATTTATTTGTTGTATTCCTCAACCAGGTAATACAATCTTCAAAAATAGATGCTAACGCAATTTTAAGATCGTTAATTATATTATCCATCTTTTTATGATTATATAATTTCCCTTGTTTCTATTTAATTTTATATTTTATTTTAAACTTCTCAAAATGTTAATTAATTTTATTTTTTCCTCTCCAAACGTGAGCGGTATCAAACGGTGCAGCTCGGCTCTTTGCTGGCGCAACTTAACAAGGCGCCCACCACGCTTCTTTTTTTGGGGAGCTGCGTTGAAGTAGGTTCAGGCACGAACCTTTTGCGCTGCAACCGTCTTTGCAACTCCTCAATCGTCAGAGATGGAGGTCCAGGGAGAGGTGACGTCCACCTCACCTTTACAGGCTGTTGATTCTCTGTTGCGGCTCCTGACGCAGCTTCTTCACCCTGCTCGGCTGCTGCGGCTCCTGACGCAGCTTCTTCACGCTGCTCGGCTGCTGCAACCCCAACCAAATCTTTTTGCGGCCGTTGGAGATCTATGGTTTAATATCTCTTGCGATATTCCTTTATCGTTATTCTTCGAGGAATTTGTTTTAAATTCATCCCTTGTGGGGCCGCAATTTTTTAAAAAATATAATATTGCTGAAAACAAAAATAGAGAGAGAAAAATTAATATATAAAAAATAATAACTTCAAAATCAAAAAACTTACCTCTCTGATACGTTATCAGAGTGCTGTTCGACAATTTATGATAGCACATGGTACCAGCCCCGGGTTTTTATACAGGGTTTTCCACGCCGCACCATATACAAATGGCAAGCATATGCATGTAGTCTGTGCTACCTGCCGTGTTAACCAAACGGCATTTTCTCATGAAGCTAATTAATTCACATTGCAAATTGGGTCATACCACTTAATTACTACATTTCGCAATATAGTGTAAAATACGTACAACACAAAAATTCATCAACAATGCGGAAGGCATTGCGTTTTTGAATAATATTCACCCTCAAATCTACAGCTTCCCAGCAAACAACAAGAACAAAATGCATAACCGACCGTTACGAAATACCTTTAAGCTGGTAGACTGTCTCGCAGTATTAAGAAAATTAATACATAGTTATATGTACAATCACACCTCTGACCGATCATGACTTTTTGAATACATCTCAACGTACATGTGCATGAAGTTAATTGATATGCGATCGAATCAGTATGAACGGCTATTACCATTAAAATTTCACACTTCTTTTCACCCTTCGTTCGCACAAATAAGTACAGCAAAACGGCGTATTGAAATCAAAGGGTTCGTATTACATTAAGCTAAATTTTATACAGAGCCACAGAAAATGTACGTGCAAGGCTTTAACCTGTACACATCATTCGTTGTCTTAAACAGATGCTTCATACATTCGCTTGAAACATGCAAGGCATCGCCAACGAACGAGCAAAATTCAAGTTGAATTTGGTTTTCTGCGCGTCTGGTTCACCATTTTACAATGCTAGTACGATCGAAATTCAAGTTGAGTTTGAACATACATCTATAGCTGCATATATTACATATCGATATTACAAGGAGCTCATCGTAAGCAAGTTAATTGTATGCACTCCTCTGCTGGTACGATCGAAATTCAAGTTGAGTTTGAACATACATTTATAGCTGCAGATAGCACATATCGATATTACAAGGAGCTCATCGTTAGGAAGTTAATTGTATGCACTTCTCTGCTGGTACGATCGAAATTCAAGTTGAATTCGCACATGAATGTACATGGTATGGGTATGGAGTTTTCTGTGTTTTCTGCGCGCCTGTTTCACCATTTTACAAAAATTGACTTTAGCAGCCTTTCTAACGTACTCTAAGCCTCCTAACAACCAACCAGTTATGCACACAACATCTCCCAACACATGACACACTCACAAGCTACAGCGAAAACATCTGACCCTATTTCTACCACTTATGACTACCTGACGCACCCAACCGCAACACCCCGATCCTCTATAGGCTTCCATCAACGTTCAAAATCATCTCCAACCACCTGATCTGCTATTGCCTTCTACCAGCACCGTCAATCAACACCACACACCAGATCCTCCACAGCCTACCACTACCTCACGCAACCAACCAACCACAACACCCTTCTACTAACACTGCAAATCACGGCCCTAAACCAGACCCTCCGTAGCCTTCTATCAACGCCGCCAATCACCGCCACACACCCGAAGAAACCTCTACACCCTTCTACCAACCACGCTGGGGAACCACTCACAACACAACAAAAATCACCGACACACACCTGAACAAACCTCTACACCCTTCTACCAACACTGCAAATCTTCGTATACCACCTGACAACCCCAACCAACCAACCGCAACACCCCTCTTACAAACAACAAATCAACGACACCACGCGATCGTGACCCAGACTCAAAATGGCACTGATTCCCCATGAAAACCCTTTGTAACCTAGTACACCAAGACCCAACCTGCAGGAAGAGGAGGACCATTTGAAGGTGACGCCTTTGAATATGAGGACCTATAAGGGTCAAGTCTCTCAACAGGCTATATTTTGGGTAACGTCCACTCTTACACCGTAGCCGATCCTGGCCACGGTTTTGGCAATTCCACCCGGCTTAAACCCGCGAAGAGGGGTGTGGGAATAGTTTTCAATAGGGGCGCCACCCGTTTCTGCGCCGGGACTGCCCTGTACGCGAATCTGGAAACGGTAACAGGATTCGCAGGTAATAATGGTAGGGTCAATAACTTTCGGCCTTATTGTTGTTGTTGTTGTTGTTGCCGTCCTTTCTAACTTGGCTCCACTCCTTCTGTTGACCGAATTCGTACAATATTGGTAAGCTAGCGTAGATGTCGCTTCATCGTACTGTTCGATTTTGTGGGGGTTGGGTTGGTTGGATTCGCTCGTCTGGCTGTTGGAGACACGCGTACAGACTATTTTACAGAAAACTCCCTTTCACTTCTATTATATGAGTGTTCTTCTGGCACTTGGTATTTTTTTGAAATTGGTGACCTTCAAAAGTTTCCTTTGAATCCACTCAAAACTCTCGGAAAAATATCGTAAATATTCTTATGGATCAATTCTTGAACAGTTCACTTCGTCTAAATATTTATAAAATTTGGTTTCTTGGCCTCAGCACTCGTCTCTACCTTCTCTATATATTTCATAACCAAAACTGGAAAATTACTATTATTACTCGAAGATCTGAACTCGAAAAATCCACCACTCCAGCTTCACGCCCAGTAAAGATCCACCCCTAAAACGCACTCGCCTTCGACTTATCCAGCTTATGCGAGAATCTCGATCCCGTTGCTGCATCGACGGTCACTGGCCCGCAAATTTGCTGAGCTCATCAAACCTTCCTAGCTTGGGACCGGTTTTGGTGACGCATGTGAGCTGGCGATTGGATTTTGATCTGTTTTGGCGATTGGGTGAGCGTTGTTTGTTGCCGTCATTGCTGTAAGCTTATCTGCAGGGGCTGCGACGTCAACTGTAATGTATTTAGCTATTGAAGATACTTCAATTACGCAGCCTCGCGCGCACGGTTAGGAACACCCTCCAAAACAACCTTACTACTTACTTAGTTACCTAATCAAATGTCCTGACATACCCACATCTCCTCTATATTTATATAATTCAAACCTCTACTCCTTGCCACATGATACATTAGTAACAATATAATTCTTAATTCGCTTGATTGGTGAAATGGCGAAAGTAACATTATCCATTTTTTATACAAGACAGCGTTTACTCCCGCGATGGCTTGGGGTCTTCAAGAACAAGGCAGACCCTCATTTTGCGCTTATGGGTTTTTGAATCGACCACGTTGCGTGGCGAACGTAACAAGGGAAGGTAAGATTAGGGTTGTGCACGAATAATGACCAGTGTGTGATTTTTCCAAAAGCAGCGAAGTATGACCGATTAATCTTCAGATTTTGCGTTACTGTATTTTTTGTACTGGGACCGCATGTCGAACACTCAAATTGCGAAGAACATGACTAAATTTAATAATTCAAGAAGGAAATTGTTAAAGATAATTTCGCAACGCATGAAGCAACAACAAAAGCTACAAAAGCTACAAAAGCTTACATGACTCAAACTACCACGCGGCTTACACGTCACGGCACGATTCTCGAATTTACGAAGAGAAACTTGAAATGCAAAAGAATTTGCAGATACCATTTACCATTTTGGACGCTCCTCGACCCCGGATGCCACGGGTCTACACGCCTTACCGGGACTGGCACAAAGTCGACCGTATAGTGGTGGCCGAGTCGTGGGTTTTAGGAAAAGGAACACAGGAGCCCATTTTCACACGCGCCATTAAGGAGAAATCACACCACTTTTTTTTCTATTCCAGTAATTATTTATGCAAATCCAACATTTTCCAATTATTTCACAATGTTGAGTTGATAAATTATAAATGTTATCGTTCAAATTCTTCTTAATACAATGTCACAGCTCCCCCGCAAATTTTATTGTTTTTTTAAACCGCCGATCGTGGACTAATTCAGCTTGCTCGAGATTTCCATCCAATCATCGTCCCTCCGGACGCACACTCACAAGCACATATTCAATGTATGTCTCACGCTTTGCAACATCCGTTCGAAGATCTCTGCATCGTTACCAAGGCCTGCATCGTGTTTACCAACGAACTTCTCCACGATCGTTACCAAGGCCTTCATAGTGTTTACCAACGAACTCAAACACGATTTCCACAAAATCTCCCTTGAAACCGCACAAAGTGCTCAATGGTCTTATCAGCCGTCCTCCTAGTCTCAATTCTCGATCGCAACCCTTCCACTCACTCCCACACACCTCTCACACCCGTCTCAAGTTGCGTTCCACGACGTTTTGCCCACATTTTCGCCTTGTCGAGCATTCGAGATTCTTTTTCGCGTAGCGTGGCATGATCGCTCACTGCTATTCGCGAAAGCTCGAGCACGATGCGAGGGTTGGAGCGAGACGATGCGTTTTTTAATAGCTTTTTTGGAAATTAGTGAGCTTTATACTCTAAGACAATCTTTGCCAGGTAGTTATTTACCGAATTATTTATTTCGGGCAGAAAAGGCTCGAAGATAATTTGAATAGGCTTATGATAGGTACGCAACACTCTAAATCCCTGGCCTCAGGGGAATACCAGCCACTCCACCATATTACAGAGGGATGAAACAAGGCCAAGGAAAATTGACCTCACTTCTCCGATTGCCTGCTTCCACTACAGTTTCAAGTCAGTCCCTCCTAGCAGAGATAACCAGATTCATACCAGAATCTAAATGGTTTCCGTCATCGTATAGGTTCTTGTGCCGTCCTTATCCTGTTTTGGTATCGCAATCGTATCGTGGCCTAAGTGCGCCACCTTTTGACAAAGGGAGCTGCCACGACAACCAACCAAGGTACTAGTACATATTAAAAATTTCAAAATATCAATTCATTGTTTGTTGCAATTTTCAACTCCTCGCTCATCCTCTGACCTCCTAAAATATTTTGAATAACTTCAAACTTTTTAATACTTTAAAACGATTTTAAGTGCGTGCGCGTTTTTGGCTGCTCTCACAGCCGCCGGCCGCATGATATCGATTTTGTATCCCCTCTTTCTAGAATACCATTTTCTCCTATTTATTCCAAATTGAAAACGAAATTTTTGTCTACGTACACGTTTCAGTATTTATACTGACGTATATAAGAGGTCTTAAAAAATGTATAGAAATAGTACTAAAAATCGAAGACAAACTTTAAGCGCGATTTTCACGAAATGACGTCTCTTCAACTGACCGCTAGTTAATCTCCAGAGGTACTGAACCGATTCTAAAAAACTTCATTGCTTTTTTTTTAATTTACATATTTTGCATGACTATTCACTTCTATAAGACCAAAAAAATTAGAAAACAAAAAATAGCCGTGCAAAAAACGACTGAAAAAAGGGTTGATTCTTAAAAAAAATTGAAAGCTTCGCAGTTTTTTTTCATCACTTTTTCATGAACATTGTCACGTAATAAACCTAGGTCTTTAAAACCCCATTTATGAGTTTTATCTTTCAGGCTTGCAAATTTTGAGATTAACTGTCAGCCATGCGATATGGTACTTTTCGAGGTGTCAACTTTGACGCCCTATATAGAATAGCTTTATAATGAAAATTTGAATAAAAGATTTTTTTTGTACACTCAAAAGATAGATGTATTGTTGAAAAAAGATGCATGTTCATATTCAATGAAAGTACGTACCTGCCACATTGGGCGCTTACTAAATTTGGCTGGTTTTTTGCAAAAAAGGATATCCCAATATGGTAAAAATTCCGTGACGTCAATTATTTATGCATAAAGATATATATATTCTGAACTAGTTTTACACATGAAACCTAGATATTCTTAAAAACTATTTATGGCTAACTAAAAGAATATTGTATGAAAAGAAATTTTTTTTAAAAATTTTTAGCATATGGTAGTATATGGTGACCTGGATCTTTTCTGATGGTGACACAAGGAAGGGGCCATGCACCTTTGCTCTAAGCATATCATTTTAAATTCAACAGCCTATTCTAGTCGATCAAAAGGTTCTCACCGGAAAAGTAAGAAAGTTTTCGACAAAACAGTAAGTAACTTTCTTATGTTCTAACAGCAAGATAAAAAAGTTTCCAAACAAAAATACACTTTTTTAATTGATCAAAGATACTCTCGGAGTATGAGAATAGCCGAAATTGACGTAAGCAATACGAACAAGTCGCAACAGACACTCAACAGGAAACATCAACGATAGAACCGCATAGCTACAGCCTGAAATACTTCACCACCTGCTTTAGAAGTAACTGCTTCTCCAGCATTGTCAGCATCCAAAAGGCGTAGTGTTTAAGATAATTCCAAAAACACCATAAACGGAGGCGTTCCGAAAAAAGAGAAAATTCAAAATGTGTCGATTTTCTTTCATTATCGAAGATCTAAGACGGGTATGGTGTGTCAGAAAGAGCAGCAGCAGCGATCGCGTCGACGGTTTTGTTCGACATTGAGTCTTATATTGACAGACATAAAGTCCAGAGCGAGAGGGGAAAACTTGACAGAAATTTATGAAAAAAGTCCGAGTTCCAGATCTTTCAGCTTCATACTTCGATGGAATGAAAGAAAAAGCGTTGGAGATTATGAAAAAAAGGTGGGGAACACTACAGAACAATGACAATTATAGTGCCCATCTCACTAAATCAAGAGCCGAAATCTATTTACATGGAGTACGTACTGCCGTCCTAAGCCAAAAAGACGTATCTCAAATTTCACTAATTTTTTTTTACTTTATATAAGGACACTTTGAGTTGCACTTAATCCATTTCCTTAGCGAAATAGGCGTATCTCGCATGTATTGCGCAGCTAAAGTGTTAGAGATATAAAACGTATCACAAAAATTAAAGAAAAACCTAAGCAGTTTGGACGTAACTCATATTTCAAATAACAATCCCTGATGAAGTTGACGAGAACGATGTTGCCGACAGTGACAATGGGCAGAACATTAATTCTCTCACTAATAATTCTAGTGAAGAATCAAATATTCAGTATACTGAAAAGGTGACTGTACGAAAAAGGCAAAAGTGTGAAATATCAGTGAGTGAAAGAAAAAAGAGGAAATATGATACATTTGTGGAAAAACATGGTGTGAAGAACGGTTGTGGGGAGCAATATCAAAAGAAGTGTACCCAAAATAAATCTGAGATCAGAAGAGAATTTCTTAATCCTGAGATTTGGAAAATGACAGATGAAAAAGAAAGAAAGTCTTTCATATTGCATCACATATCATCAACTGCTGTAAAGCAAAGGAAAAGTTGTTGCTACTGATGTAGGCCAGGAGAGTTATCGAAGAAATAATTCATATAATTATATGCTCAAAAATGAAAATGGCACTTCACATAGTGTATGTACAATATTTTTTAACAACCCTTGGTTTTAATAAAAATAATGACAAGGTTGTTCGTACATCATTATTGAACGCAAAAAATTCTGTAGTGCCTGTGGCAGACATGAGATGTACAAAAGGGCCCCATAATAAAATAGACGATGAAGTTATTCGCCAGCACAATTCAACATTCAATCCAACCATTTTGCATTAACGCAGGGAACATACACTACGCCGCCTTTTGATCAGCACATTTTACCAGTTCTTTATTAGCAAGAGAGACGTTTTACAAATTACGTTATGGCTCGACAATTGGACAACAAAATTTATGTTTTTCTACTTGTATTCTAGTTTTCTTTTGGGTTTATTTCCAGTAAAAATATGTATTATTTTCTTAAAAATTCTTTTTATATCTCACAAATGTAGCGTATTCTTCATGTATAACATTATTAATTAATCGTTTCTAGATAATTTTTTATTTATTATTCAATCTCCTGTCTAATTCCATGTAGATGTGGTAAGAAACAGAATCGAACGTTATCTATTAATTAATCATTAGCGCAAAGAGACGTATCTCAAATTTTTGTTCATAATTCCTAAGCCAATTAGCCGCATTTAGTTTAAAATTAAAATAGTAGTTTATGTAAGACAAGTTAATTGCCATGTCATTGTCGTCTCAATCTTTATTGTATTTACCCAAAAAAAAATTAAAATATTTGACTATGTAGGTGCGGTTTTGAAATTCATTAGAATTCCTAATATCTCAAAACAAGGAAATTTGAGATACGCCTTTTTGGCTTAGGAGGGCAGCGTAGTATCCAACATTGGATCAGCGAAAGGAAAAGAAACCACAATAACAGGGTTTCTATAACATGACGGAACTACCCAAAATCATCTTATAGCAATCGGTTGTGATGGCACTAACGTGAATATTGGCAAGCATGGTGGTGTTCTAAGACTGCTTGAAGAATGGCTACGAAAATCACTCCATGGATAAATTTTCTTATTCAAAATGAACAAACTAAGTTCGAGGCACTTGTTTCTTCATCTTGACGGTTTACTTTAAAGCTTTACATAGGGCCATTGAAAAAGCTCTCGAGACCTGGGGAATATTTTAAGAACCAAAAATAAAACATCTTGCAAAGACGGCAAGCTACATCTTTTCAACCGAATTATAGCCTGCAGGTAACTGCCAGCAAATCTGAAAACGGTAGACGATCTTGTTTTTCAACGTATAAGCTATTTTGCACATCCTGGGAGGATTCTTCTTGCAATGATAACTGATGACGAGAAACGCATTCGAAAACTAGCATCAAGGAGCTCCTCAACCCGAGTCGTGAAACACTTTGTTTCATCATATCTTCACTGACGGGGTTTTGTCTGATTGGCAGGGATGCAGAAATATTGGGCGTTCCATTCCATTTCTGCCGAAGCTGCAAATTTGAAAGAGGAAGAAAAACGATTCAACATTTTTCGGGCAAATGTCCAGCACGATACAAGAAACACGCAACCGCTAGATTTGCCCTTCTTGGATAGCCTTACAATTTTTCTTCTTCAATCATACCAATAGAAGTTGTTTCTCATGTTCATTTAAAGCTTTGAAAAAAGTTACTTAAGCCAATGAGGTATATAATTTGCTTTTATTTTGAGCTATTCTTCTTCATTTTTTCCTTAATTGTAAATCACTACCGATCAGTTTTCCAGTGCTAAACTGTTAAGGCATTTGTGAAAGACAAATCATATTTTTGTCGCATTAAATTCGTTAGTTCTTAAAAATCAAATTGGTCCCAAAGGGGGTTTGCATTACTTAGAACTGGCATCTCGTTGTGTTCTTAAACTTGATTAACAAGTCTTTCACGGAACAAATAATTTAAATCACCAACCGCTAATACAGATATGGCTCTAAATGGTTCATTTCTTCCAGTTATTTATTGTTCTCACGTATTTACATGACCTAGTATAGTACAGGTCGTCATTGAAATTTCATCAATGATCAACAGTTCTTACATAAATTTCCTTAAAACTTGAAAGTACAACTATTTTATCTCGATTATAGTAACTTATCAATATCAATAACATTTTATTAACTGATATAAAGTATTAATAACCGTACTTTCATCAACATCAGCCACCTATTTTAAAAAAATATGAAATATGTTTTGTGTTTGAGTCTTTCATCATATTCCAAAGTTCAGATTCTTTTAATTTCACTGAGGCTGCTTATCGACTTTTATCTTTTGATTTGTTTGACTTATTTTGAATCGATTTTCCATCATACGTTGAAAAATACAAACAAATTGATCTTCAAGAAGCTTATCATCATCACATTGCTTATCATTATCATAATTTTTCTTAAAGTTGTCGTCCTCTACTAGTTAGAAACTAGATATTGAAACTTTTGCTTGATTTTCTATGATAGTTTCAATATTATCATTATATACTGTTTTTACACTGACTTTTTCAATTTCTACTTTTTTTATTTCTCCAGCGCAAAAATATTACGAATTGTAGTTCAACTATTTAATCCTCCACAAGCTTGTATGTTCTGTGTAACTTTTGAGTCACAACAACCTAATTATCCTCAAGTCCTTGATAAACTCTAATGGACAAGTAAGAATATTGCTTAAAGGCCAATCACTCCAGACGACGATCTTGCAATATAAAGGAAGTCTTCTTACACCAATGGTAGTAGGTGAAAAAAATCGAAGAGGAGAGGAGTAGATAATTGAGGACAACTCTGGTGAAGTTCCAATTAGGAATGAATTTTATTGAACCAAATGCTGCTTATATACTATTTACAAAACATTGATTAGGCCTAATTAAAATTTTTACAATTCTTAGAAGTAAGCAAAATATTTTTTGACACTAAAATACGTTTATTGAACTTAGTGCAATGGAGGAAAATTTGATGTCATTATTTTGAGTTACATGTAATGACTGCAATTGGGCAAGTTCGATGTACGTGGAAACGATAGAATTGTTGACTTGATGAAATTGATGTGCATTTAACCACAATGATTGAGTTCAATGTAGATCCCATACAATATTCGGTCATGAAGAGGTTGAGCTATTTTAACGTAAATATTCGTTCTTTTATTGGGCTAGTGTTATTATATATCGACCCTCATTTTTTTTGAAAATGAAAATGGTAAAACGTGATAAGTTGCCTCCTGAGCAGACATCAAATTGCAATTTATAAAAACATTCACAAGAGTACGAGATTTTTTCAATATTTAAAATATTGTTATCATATTCGGCAGCAGCTTTTTGCAATAGTTGTGATAAGCCACTTTCAATTTTACTGATATAGTTTTTCACATAGCTTATCACAACTAAACTTTTTCTAGGCATAAAAGCATCAATAAATCAATAGTTCTATATGAATTGCAACTTCACTTTCGGAAAGAAGTTTTAGTATCAATGTAATTTTCATGACTGTATGAGAAACACGAAATCTAAATTGTCTCCTTTTCTCTTTTTGTAAAATGTATACGAATGATTTTGGATTTGAAATTTGATGTATTGATCATTTTCGTCATATTTACACGTGAGAACTGGTCAATAAATTTACTTAGCTCGCCATTATTAGCATATATCTCATATTTGGGTGCAAGTTACGTCTGGGCACCTAAATGTGGATGCAGATGCGTTATCTGCAAATCCCTTGGATCATCAAAACATTGACCAAGTGAGATTTCAATCATCAAATCGCGCTATTTGGGTGGCCTGAGAACTGCAAATTGCAAGTCTGCACTCTGGAGTGCAGACATAAATATAAGATAAGGAAAGCCTATACAAGCCAATGTGTTAGAAGATAAAAGGGGAGTTCTAAATTGGTTCCCGCTAATTAAAGTTGGGTATTAAATTGAAGCCTCGTGTTTTTTTAAACAATCGATTATCCTAAAACAAAACTGGCGCAGTCGGTATTCGTCGCGTCCGTGCAAATAATATTTCTAGTACCGAAAGTCTAGAAAAACAACGCAAGGACCCAACTAGACGAGTCCAGTGGTCGAAATTTAAAAAAAAAACGCGCAATACAAATTAATTGGTGTGGTTATAATAAAAATTGCGTATCTTTTCACAAAAAGTGAGGATCTAATTAATTAGTGCGTGGAACAATCTAGCCGATGCAATAAACACTCGAAGAATCACCCGGGTGTGTTATTGAAAGCTAGATTTTAAAATAATAAAAGTGAAAAGTGGTTCCTGGTACAGCAGTTAGCGTATAAGGTAACACAGTAAAAACTTTTACTTACACGACGCTATGTATTTGCGAACGAAAGGTGTAACGTCATTAGAAGACGCGTATAACGAATTGTTGCAATCTGGTGTGAACGATAAACGAACAGTGCCTCACTACAGTAAAACTTGTAAGAGTCATAATTATAAACGTAACAGGAATAGTAGCTTCAGGAGGGACTTTAGTCATTCTAATAGTGGAAATTCCAACAGGTTTAGGAACTTTAACAGTTCTGGAAATTTTAGACAAAATGACAGATATCAAAACCGACCTCAAAAAAAGGGACGGTAACCATTCAAATCAGTATCAACAACATCCAAAATATCAGGAACAGTATAATAAAAACCACGTAGAACAAATGGAAACAAATCAATTGGAAACAGTCGAAAATTTTCGTGTACCAGCCTTGGAGAACAATCAAATTTACCTATAATTAAATTAACAACAAATAATTATCCAATTAGAGCCTCGATAGATTCAGGTTCAACCTTGTCCATTTTAAATCATAAAATATTAGGTAAACATTCAGTGACACAAATAGGGAAAAACGCTAAATTTCGGACATTAACCTGTGTAAATGATCTTCAATTTGAAGCAATCACGAAGACTCCACCGGAAATTGGTGTTCGTGAATTTACAAAGTGTAAATTATTCGATTTATCTGGTAGAAATTTCGACGCAATAATCAGTGAGAATATTCTAATACCCACGAGGACAAAATTCGATTTTGAAGTCGACATAGTCATCATGAATGACAATAAAATTCCTTTTATCAACAAAGTTAAATTTGGTTTTGAAGAAATTCACACATTGGAACCAAGTAGAAACCTAAATGTCTCATTTGAAGAGTTGAATTGCGAAGAAGAAAAAGCGTTACGAGAATTTTAGAGAAAGAATAGAAAAGTATTTTATTTAGAAGGAAAATATTTATCCGCAACAGATTTAGTAGAGCATGAATTAAAATTAACTACGGAAAAACCGATTTACATTAAAACTTTTAGAATGCCACAGATACACGAGGAGGAAGTAGAAAAGCAAACTCAAAATATGCTTAAACAGGGAATAATACGTGAAAGTTTTAGTCCTTTTAATAGTTCAGTAGCAGTTGGTTCGAAAAACCCGATAACTCAGGGAAACGAAAGTGGGGAATAGCAGTTGATTACAGGGCACTTGATAAAGTAACTACTAGTGACAAATTTCCCATTCCAAATATTGAGAGAATCCTTGAAAAACTAGGTAGAGCGCAGTATTTCTATACTCTGGATCTTGCTAAAGATTTCCATCAAATAAAAATTAAGGAAACCGATATTCACATAACAGCATTCTCAACTCCTACAGGGCACTATGAGTTTACAAGGATGCCGTTTGGGTTGAAAAATGCGCCTTCAACATTTCAGCGACTAATGAACAAAATACTGGGAGAATACATAAACAAAATTTGTTTAGTATATTTAGTGACATATTGGTATTTGGTACTACACTAGAGGAACATATGACTGATCTGCGGAATATTGTCAATAGACTCCAAGAAGCCAACCTTAAAGTTCAAATCGACATAAGTCATTTCCTTCCAAAGGAAACTCAGTATTTAGGTCATACAATTGGGATTGAGGGCATGAAACCTAATAGCGACAGTTTCCAAAATATTGGCTGTAAAGCTTCCCAAAACAATAACAGAAATCAAAAGTTTCTTAGGTCTAACTGGATTTTATCCAAAATTCATAAAGGATTATAGTAAAATCGCATACGCAATGGTCAAATACTCGATAAAAGATAAACAAGTCAATGTAAACGATTTTGAATATGTGGAATCGTTTGCAAAGTTAAAGTTATTAATTACCAATCCTCCAGTTCTGAGACACCTGGACTTCAAACAGAAATTTGCTATTGTAACCGATGCAAGTCATTATGCTATTGGAGCAGTATTACAGGAAAGTAAACATCCAATCTGTTTTGCTAGCCGAACTTTGTGTCAATCCGAGAAAAATTATTCAACTAGCGAAAAGGAGCTCTTAGCCACAATTTGGGCCATTAACTATTATATATATTTTATTTACGGAAGCAAATTCGATCTTTTAACCGTGGTTATACGAGAAATATAAAGGTAGAGACATAAATCCAAGATTATCAAGTTGGATATTAAAATTGGGAGAATTTGATATAGATTTAGGTTATCCAAAAAGGTAAAGATAACATACCAGCAGATTTTTTAAGTAGACTGAAAGAAAATGGTCAAATAAATGTAATTCAAAGTTATGATCCTCAAAAAGGAACAAGAAAAAAAACCTAAACAAGGGAAAAGGTACTTAAACAAGTTTGATATCATTTCTGTGCAAAAGCTAGTCTGTATACGCTACAACAAAGTAATAAGAGCCAAAGAAACTCTTTTGAAGAATTACTGCAGACGTTGCATTTACCCCATTCTGCAAAATGCAACGTCTAATGTTCGGAAACGACACATGCCGCGTCGCAGACATAGCGTCAGCAAAAACAGAATATAAATGTGTACGTATACCTGCCGGCTCGCCCCAGTTGATTCCCGGATACTTGATAGATGTAATTACGTTTAGTCGCTGAAATAAACGATTCGCTTTTCGACAACTTTAACAAGCAGTTTTTCATTAACTTTGGCAATCAAAGTTTATTTTTTTGGAGTGGCCGCGACCCCTTTCCAAAACTGGCGCAGTCGGTTAAAAACGGTTTTAATTCGCGAAACTGAAAAAGTTTTATCGCGTTTTTCCTGAAAAAAGGAGACACTAAAAAAAATTAAAATTAATTAAAAAAACGTTCTACCTCGGTTAACGATCGCGATATCCGAAAAGGAAATCAGTTAATTAATTAAAACAATAAACTTGGGAAAACAAGTGAAGCCTAAAGGTTTTTTAAATGCGTGGGTGAGGCTGCCCATAAACCCAAGTATATAAAAAAAAGGAAGTGAAAAGTGAATTTGTGTAAAGGTAAAGTTGTGAAGTGCATGAAAAGCAAACGAGCAGAATCGTTCTGCAAATCAAGGGATATCCAGGAAGAAACAATGGAGGACGAGCTTCACCGACTACAATGCGAAGTACAAGCTCGCGAAGTTCAAATCAATCAATTGGCAGATGCCTTGCGAGCCATGAAAATTGAAAAAGATGCAAATGATGCGAAAGTTCGCGAAAACATCCTGAAAGAAATAAGGTTCATGTCGAACTTCACAGGAAAATCAGACGTATCAATAAACTCCTTCATATCAAGTATGGAGTATTATCTGGAAGGCATCACCAACGAAGAAACCAGGAAAGCAGCCACAAGGACGATTTTTTATGAGAAGATCCAAAGAGAAGCAAAGGAAGGAATAATCAATTTGGAACAAACCGACAATTGGGACGAAATCAAAACAGCACTCAAACATCTCTACAGGCCGGATACGGAGCCAGCGGAAATATATAGGAGAATCTGCAACCTGAAAGTTAAAAATGTAAGTGATCTTGCACAAAATATTCAAAAAATTAAAATAAAATCGGACGAATTGAAATTGTATCATAAGCATACTTTGTACGTAGATTTAAGTAGTGTAAATCCTTTACTGGTCAGTTCAATCAAAGAAATCACTCAAGGGGTATTGTATGAAAAATTTCACGAAGAACACGATTTAAATCTAATTCTGGAAATAATGAAACTTCGAAGATTCGAAGATTCTTGCATTAGGCCGGAATTCAGAATCAAACAATTTCCTAGTAATAAATCTTTTTCGGATCCAAATCCAACTACTTCTCAAAATTATAATTTCAACAACAAAAATAGCAAGTTTGATAACAGACAAACATATAATAGACAAAGTTCAGAACAGACTAGACATTTCGACAGAAATAACAGACAACAGACTTACCAGAATAACTACTACCCCCACAAATTTCAAGAAAACAATCGGAACAATCATGATTCTGGTCAATTTCTTAGACATAATAATAGAAATTTTAATAGCCAAAATTTTACAAATCCCGGCCAGAGTAATGATTACCATAATAATTATCAGAATTCTGGGCAGAGAAATTTCAGAAATCAGTGGAAAAACTTTAACAATTTCAGGCAAAAAAATGACCCTAGTGGTCAAAGTGGTCAAAACCATCGTCCGCATAGGCATGTTGAACCAATGGAAGTTGACAACATCCAAAGGACCAACAGGCATAATAATTTCCGAAATACTGACGTAAATAATATGGAACTAGATCGAAATCCGGATCCAGAAATAAATCATACAGATAACGAGGAAATTTTTTTTCTCAATTAGCCTCGGAAGAATTACCACTCATTAAAATTACGATAAACAATCATAAATTTACAGCTTTAATAGATACAGGGTCATCATTTAGCCTAATAGATGATTCTATCGATATTTTTCCCAAAATAAAAATTAACCCAATTCCTTTTACAACAATTACTGGTGAAGACGCTTTTGAATTCGAGGTTCACACCTCAAAACCATTAGAATTTAGAGCATCCCCTCATGCTCTAATCAAATGGAAAGTTAAAAATTTTAACAAAAGGAAATATGAATTTATAATCGGAGCAGATCTTTTGAATAATCTGGAAACAATGATTGACTTTGAAGAGAGAACTATCACTCTCAATAATCAAACGATTAGATTCATAAATAGCCCTTATCCATTTGAAGAAATTTCCCTTTTAGAAACAATAGAATCTGACTATATCAACAAATTAAAATTGGGACACCTAAATTGGGAAGAAAATAACGAATTATCCAAAGTTCTTAAAACATTTCAAGGTATATTTTTCAAGGAAGGCGATAGATTAACGAGCACGCCGACCATTGAACACCACATAACGACAACCACGAATCAACAAATTAATTCTAAGTTGTATCGAAACCCTCCTAAACATGAAGCTGAAGTTCGCAAGCAAATTGCAGATATGGAAAAACAGGGTATTATCCAAAAAAGCAACTCTAGATACTCAAGTCCCCTGATTGTAGTCACTAAGAAATCAGACAACTCCGGTACCAAAAAGTATAGACTTGTCATCGACTACCGAAGATTGAACGAGGTAACGGTAGACGATAAGTTCCCCTTACCAAACATCGAATCTGTTTTAGACAAGTTAGGGAGGGCACAGTATTTCTCGACGATAGACCTTGCTAAATGCTATCATCAAATTCTAGTAAACAGGGAAGATCGCCATAAAACGGCATTTGTCACACCACATGGGCTTTACGAGTTTGTAAGAATGCCGTTCGGACTCAAGAACACACCGGCGACATTTCAACGACTCATGAATGACATCCTCCGCGATGTTCTCAACAAATGTTGTGTTGTGTATCTTGACGATGTTTTAATATTTAGCACATCGCTCCAGGAACACATTCAATCTTTAACAGAAATATTCAAAATTTTAGAAAGACATAGATTGAAAATTCAGATAGACAAGTGTTCTTTCATGCAAAAAGAAACTTCATTTCTAGGGCATATCATTACTAAAGACGGATTGAAGCCAAACCCAGAGAAAATTGAATTGATCCAGAAACTTAAAATTCCACAGACCGAAAAGGAATTAAAAAGCTTCTTAGGTGCAAATTGGGTACTTTCGCAAATTCATCAGGGATTATGCGAAAGTGGCACAATCGCTTACAAAATACCTCAAAAAGAACGTTAAAATAAATTCCAAAGACCCAAATTACATAGAAGTATTTGAAAAGCTTAAAACCCTCATAAGTACACATCCTATTCTCCGTTTTCCTGATTTTAATTAACAGTTTCAATTGACAACCGACGCCTCAAATTTTGCAATAGGCGCGGTACTTTCGCAGAATGGGCATCCTGTGTGTTTTGCATCACGAACTCTCAATTGTCACGAGCAAAACTACTCAGCAACCGACAAAGAATTTCTGGCAATCATGTGGTCCGTCAATTATTTCAGGCCGTATCTGTACGGAAATTTGTAATTTATACAGACCACCAGCCAATCAAATATCTTCAGGCAAAATATAAAGGTAAAGATTTGTCTCCACGCCACCAACGTTGGCTTTTAAAACTCGGGGAATACCAATTCGAAATTGAATATCTTAAAGGAAAGGAAAATCGAGTAGCTGATTTCCTTAGTAGAATTAAACATGTACCATCCAATGAAAGAGATCTGAATAAAGATGATAGGTATACAAATTCATATTCGGACTTAGGCATTTGGAACATGGAAAATGATCAGAGTTCAGACTTGGCTACAGGTCACTCTGCAGAAGAGTAATTATTAGATCATATCCCCATTAAACATGAGATTGTAAATAAATATAGAACTCAATTTATTCTTACAAACAACAAAATCACTGAATTCGAAACTCTACATGGTAAACGAATAATATATATATCAGAAAATGATTTTGAAAACCTCGGTGACATTCTAAGAAGATATGTCAGAAAAGGCATAATAGGCATCTATACTAAATTGGAAGACAGTAAGTACAATGTGGTACAACAAAAAATCATAGAATTTTTTTCCAATGACACTCAAGTAAAATTCTTTAGATGCTCAATACGAGCTAAAGATATAGAAACAGAAGTAGAAGCTATAAAACAGATATCACTGTATCATGTGAGAGAAAGTATTCATTCAGGAATACAAGAATCGTATAATGCATTGAAAAATAAAATATATTTTCCAAAACTTTTAGAACTAATCACAACTGTAATAAACCAATGTGAAGTATGTCAAAGAACAAAATATGATAGGCGACCCATCAAGCCAAAATTTAAATTTACAGAGACCGCCTCTAAAATCAACGAAATAGTTCACGCAGACATATTTATTAAAATGAAACATAGTTTCCTTACACTAATTGACAAATTTTCAAAATTTGGAGCCGTATACTATCTTACGGACAGAAATCATGTAACTATCATAGAGGAATTAGAAGATCATTTCGCGAAAATTGGAAAACCAAAAAAAAATAGTTGCAGGAAATGAATTCAGTGGAGCTTTAATCAAAGACTTTTTACAAACCGAAAACATTGTATTACATTTGACTAAGCCACACAGTCACACAGGTTTAGCTGACATAGAAAGATTGCACAGCACCATTGTCGAAAAATTCAGAACCTTAACTATAAATAAGACCAAAATATCTGCGAGGAGAACTCTTCAACAAGCCGTTCGGAATTATAATGAGAGATACCACTCAACAATTAAATGCACTCCTAGAGCAGTACAAAATGGCGAAGTCAACTTACAGAAAATAAAAATAAACAAAGACGAAACAAAAAATAGATATTTGAACAAATTAAATAAGAATCGAGAAGAGTATAATGAAACAAGAACTACAGGTTTTATTAGGAACTACAAAGCGGCAAGGCTAAAACATCTGCCTAAATACAGGAAAGCTAAATTGGATAACGTACACCCTGATAATATTAAAAGAACCAAGATATGCGAATCAAAGTAAAGAAATTGAAGAGTTTAGTTACAAAACAAAAGATGCTACGAAACCCACATGTAAAGATATAAAGGAAACTTTTGATCAAGCACAAAAACTTGTTCTTGAAAATGCAACCAGAAACGGACCTCTCAACGAAACGTTGGTTTCAAAATACAATATTGTTATAACAAGAAGTGATATGAAAACATTGGAGGCTCTGAATTGGTTAAATGACAACGTTATCAACTTTTATTTGAAACTGATAATGGAACGAAGTGAACAACAGAGTTCCGAAAACATACCAAAAGTTTATGCGATGAACACTTTCTTTTTACCACGATTATTAGAAGCTGGATATAGTGCAGTCCGCAGATGGACAAGAAAAGTCAATATATTCACATACGACATAATATTTATCCCAGTACATGTGAATAAAAATCATTGGTGTCTAGCTGTAATTCATACAAAATATAAAACTATAAAATATTATGATTCTTTAGGTAATTCAAATCAGGAAGTCCTGAACACATTATTAGATTATATTGCTAAAGAGTCAATGGATAAGTTAAAACAGTCCTTGGATACAACAGATTTTACAACAGAAAATGTAGTTAATAAACCCCATCATGGCAATGGAAGTGATTGTGGAGTATTCAGCTGCATGTTTGCAGAATATATTAGTAGAAACCAAAAAATTAATTTTTCTCAAAACAACATGCCTTACCTTCGAAAAAAGATGATTATTGAAATCGCTCAAGCGAAACTCCTATAAAATTCAGTAGCGTTTTCATCTGAAATAACCTCTTACAATGTATTTAAACGATTTACACGTGTTAACGTCAATATTCCTCATCATTTTCATATGCATCCAACCAATAGCAAGAACACTTACGATAAATCCATTAGTTACAAAAAATGGATATACAATAATTAAGTTGGGTCAAACAGAAATAATAAAAACGACTAAAACTATATTACATATTATCAATATTAACGAAATTAGAAAGACGATTAATGTCATTGAAGAAAATACAAAAACATTGGGAATAACTGACGACCCTTTCATTCAAAAGGAACTTAAAAGTATTCATGCCAAATTATCAGCAATAGAGCCAAAAATCAATAGACAAAAAAGAGGTCTCATTAACTTCATAGGAACAGCCGAAAAATTCCTTTTTGGTACCATGAATGATGATGATTGACAAGAAATTTCAAATCATTTAAAAACCCTCCAAGAAAATCAGGAGCAGGAAATAAACAACTTAAATAATCAAATCGAAATAAACTCTTTTCTGAATGACTCTGTTAATAATTTGAAGCATATAATTGAATCAGATAGAAATAGAATAATAAAAACGTATCAAGAGAGTAACGAAAACGAAAAGAAAATCATAAAACATCAACTGAAATTAGATCAAACCCTTAAAATAGAAATTCTAAAAGAAAACTTGGATCATGTTTTAGACAATATAGGCCTAATTAAACAGGGTATTGTGCACCCCAGTTTACTAACAGCAACAGAAATCAAACAAACAAAACTTGACTTCTACAAACTGAAAAACGTACGAACAGGTCTACTGAAACATAACGATGACACAATCATCCTTGCAATCAAAATTCCAGACACTTATGAATTAATTGATTTTAAAGTAATAGTAGCAATGCCGAATGAAGATAATTTTGAAATTAACCTCCAGGATCAATACATTGTAGAATTAAACTCTACTAAATATCATTATAATGAAGACATTCTCTTTGAAAATGAGCTGAAACCCCTAAATAATTGTATTATAAACAATAATTGTAAAATAATTGAAAGTAAAATAACTGAAATAAGGAAATTATATGATAGTACAATATTATGTGAAAATATGAGAAATAATGAAATAATAAACTTTTGTGATGACAGAAAAATTAAATTAAATGGAAGTTACATAGTAACTATAAATAATTGCACTATAAAGATTTTAAATAATACATTTAGCAACACTAATGAACAATTTATGGACAGATATTTTTATACTGAAGACCAGCAATACAAATTTACCAAAAAATTAAATTTTGAAGACATCATTTTGAAAAATGTAGAAAATATCAAGCATATAAACCATTTAAAACAACATGTCAATATCAAGTATTTTATATTTGGAACAATATTAATTATATTAATAAGTCTAGCATTATGGATATTCATACTTGTTAAAAGAAATAAAAATATATTGTTATCACTACAAAATGTTAAAGAAACTTTTGAAAAAGAAAAAAGAATTCAGGAGAATACTTATGTAAGGGGGGGGAGAAGTCATGTATACGCTACAACAAAGTAATAAGAGCCAAAGAAACTCTTTTGAAGAATTACTGCAGACGTTGCATTTACCTCATTCTGCAAAATGCAACGTCTAATGTTCGGAAACGACACATGCCGCGTCGCAGACATAGCGTCAGCAAAAACAGAATATAAATGTGTACGTATACCTGCCGGCTCGGCCCAGTTGATTCCCGGATACTTGATAGATGTAATTACGTTTAGTCGCTGAAATAAACGATTCGCTTTTCGACAATTTTAACAAGCAGTTTTTCATTAACTTTGGCAAACAAAGTTTATTTTTTTTGGAGTGGCCACGACCCCTTTCCAAAACTAGCTAGCTACGAGAGCATCAGGGAAATCATCTTCTGAACTTTCTTCTAATGCTGAAAAAGAAATACAATTAGTTCCTGAATTACGAACTATTTCGAAAAAAACCTGTAACCGGTCAAGCTAAATACCGAAATAAATCGAAAAAAAGGTCAAAGTCGTTTGAAAAACAGTAGCACCATTAACTCAGTACACTCGCAAGAAGAAAACTTTGAAGATCATATTCCCATTGAAGACAGTATTGTAAACAAATATCAGCAGCAAATTATTTTAGTGAAAAATAACACTAATGCCAGTAAGATCAGTTATAAAAATAAAACAAGTACAGTCTTTAGAGAATTAAGTTTAACTTCAACTATTCAAATCAAAAACTGTTTCATACATTTTCTTAAACCCTGAACAGTAGGAATTTATAGTGAATTATCAGATCCTCAGTACAATGTTCTACAACAAGTCATTATTAAACTTTTCGATCAAACTAAAATTGAATTCCTTAAATGCAGTAAATTGGTTCAGGACATTCAGTCCGAAGAAGAACTAGAAAACATCATTTCAGATTATCATAGCAAAGAAACAGGACATGCCGGTATAACTGAAAACTACGAAGGTCTTAAAAGAAGAATTTATTATCCTAATTTAAAAGATTTTATTAATAGATTCATTAATACGTGCGAAACTTGTGACAAAATGAAAACTGACAGGAATTCTGTTAAACCACAGTTTGGAATATCAGAAACTGCAGAGGATGTTAACGAAATTAGACATATGGACCTGCTTTTTATCAAAAAATCGATTTTATTTACTACTAGATACAAATTTTCTAAATTAGCTACAGCAATAGTTGTACCATCAAAAGATATGGTTACGCTTAGGGAAGCATTACTTTTTCATTTAACTATGTGCGGTAGATCGAAGAAAATAGTTGCTGACGCAGATTTCGATTCATTTCTTTTACGCAACATATATCAAGAAAAAGGTATTTTGGTTCGCATAACGAAACCTCATAGCCATACAAGAAATGCGGATATCGAAAAATTACATGATACACTAACAGAAAAGATAAGAACAAACAACACATTTCAGAATCAAACGTTTAAGGAACTAGTTTACGAGGCCGTAAAGTTTTATAATCGTCAAATACATTCTACTATTAAAGAGATACCTATAGATGTTCAGTTAGGGAAAATAGATAAAGAAGCGATATATACCAGAAATAAACCGTTAAAGAGAAAGTTATTGAGAAAAGAAATGTCAATAGAGAAGCATATATTGAAAACAGACGAGAAGGCTTAGTTAAAAATCCTGAAAGCAACGTTGATAAATTATCATCTAGATTTAATCATAAACCATTAAATAATAAAGCATTAGTGAACATCAAACGACCTAAAAAGAAAATTATTATTACAGATAGAAATAGCAAACAATCTGGAGAAAATGTGTGTTACACGAGAAATATTGTGGATGACGATGATAATAATTCAATGTTTCCAAACCTTGGCGACTTTGATGATGGAAAAAATAGAGACACAGGCAGGTTATACAGAAATAAAAACAGACGAAGTGAATATAGTTCAATCATGACACATTATTCTACATAAAGTTAATTTAGAAGAAATAGAAAACTTAATTAAGGATATCCAAATCTTGCAGAGGATAGGTAGAACGGATCATATACAGGACATAATAGATATTCAATTAGAAAACTTAGAACATCAGATACATACACTATTACCTAAAGAATATGTTAAGGAGAAGTTAGAAGCTAGAATCGATACAATAGGCCCTTATCATACGGATAAATTATTCAAAATTTTTAATAACTCAGAACTTGCTAAAGCACCAGGTTATATAGAGCTATTAAAAAAGTTAGAAATAGAAGAGGGCTAATTAATCCAATAGGTAATGTTTATAAATGGTTATTTGGTCTAATGGATGGAGATGACAGACAAGACATTGAAGAACATTTGACAACAGTAGATAAAAACAATCATGAAATTATCGATCGTATGAATAAAAAAAATTCTATTAATGATCGCTTTGAAAGGGAAATTCAGAAAATTAAAAGAATCATCGATTTAGATCGACAAAAGCTTTTAATGATACCAATAATAGATCAAGAACAGAGATAGCTTATTTAGGTACGCTTATCAATATTCAGTATTTGCAAAACAAAATTGAAATATACCAGGACAATATTATGTCAGCCAGAACAGGTATAATGTCAAGAAATATGTTAACAACTTAAGAAATAACTGAAAACAAAATTGATCTCGAAAAATTGAGATTAATCGAAATTGCAATCGCGGTAAACACCAAAAATCAAAAAGAGCTATTATTTGCAATCAAAATTCCAGTAAAAGGGTTAACTGTTTTCAAATATTACCAATACCTGAAAAGCATGATTATGAAATAATGTTCGAAAAACAATATATTGTAAAAATTAATAATACCGTGTATACACATAATAACGAGAATAATTTGAAAGATTTGAGAAAATCTAAGAAATGTTTTTATGTGAATGAAACTTCCCGAGCAGGGTTTGATGGCAGTGTAAACAACGCCAAGCGTCGGCCAAGCATTGGCGTACAACGAACGGCCAACGGTCAGCTGCCAGTGCTGGCCCAGTACTGGCTGAGTGCTGGCTGAGTGCTGGCTGACTACTGGCCCAGTAGTGCATTCGAGTGCTGGCCCAGTGCTGGGGGTTGGCACTGCGCCAGCACTGGCGATCGGCACTGGCCCAATGCTTGAAGCCATTACTGAAATATAACAATTCTGGATACAAGGAGAATGTTAAACGATTCGGAGGAAGATCACTAGTGAGCTTCAGTGCATGTTCGTTATATTAATAAGTATTGCTGAGTTACAATGCGCGAATTTATAGTATTGCATTAATATTGAAATGTAAAGTGAATGGCAAAGAAAACATGTCAGAAATCACTGCATTATTTGTAATTCTTGTTAAACTCGTAGTTAATATTGATTGAACGCATAAACGCTCATATTGTGGGTGTAGGCTGGACAGTATTCCTTTTTGTAGTCGTCAATATTTCGAAGAAATGTGTTGCAGGCGAAGGTAAATGGCACGAAAGTCACGTTATTTTTTGTTCTTAGAAAGAACACACTAGTATACAATTTTTCATTATTCATTTTTACACCCAAATTGCTTTTTACAAGAACTAGAAGTGTCCCTTGAAAACAAATGAGTATGTTTTCAAGAGTATTTTAATACTTTTTAGACGTAGTAATAGATTTTGGATGTCGTAGCAAGTTTTTCTTCCAAACTAAATTGAATAGTTTTTAACAAAACCAGAAAACGTTTAAGATGATTTTGAAATCTTTTTGAAGCTTAAATACAGCGTTTTCTGACATAAAAAGTTTTGTTTGATTAAATCAAATTTCGTCAATTGAAGAAGTCAACCATTTTTTTCTGATAGAAATATTTGTTGAATACTAATTGACCATTTTTCGACCAAATTAATTTTCTTGATAATATTTGAATTTTTTAACTACACTTAATTTTGCTTGCAAAAAAATGTGACGAGCTTTCATTGAAACATTTTATGTGGACTAAAAAGCTATTTTTTGATCTAGTTTGATATGAATATTTTTTCTTAATGCAAAGCTAACTAACTTAGGCTGAAAAGGTTTTTTGAATTAATAGATTTGTGAACAATCATAGCTTTTTGTTGATGTAGAAATACGAACGAGCTACGAGAAACTGGCAAAAAAGCAATTCTGAATGCAGAAGCTTTTTTCATTTGCACTTCAGCAATTGTTCATCATACAATTCAATTAATTGCAACGCAGTCGACTTTGAAGAAGAGACTTTTTGTTTTATTTTTGGAATTTGGAATTCTATTCTTATTTATTTAATAGAAGTTCAACTGATAGATGTTCCATCGCAACAGTGTGGTGGCAGTTTTATTGATTTTGTCTTTGGCGCCATCATTAAATAAAATAAATTTAGATGGATGATCCAGAATTTTATAAAACTGCATTTTGACCATGTTTGCTGGACATCACATCTTCGTGCGAGTCGTGTTTTTCGAGATATTGATAAAAATGTGTTCTTTTCCAAATTGCATTCATATCCACCACTATACGAACGACTGGCAAATTTCATATCTCGAATAAGCAACATAAACGACTATTTGCAATGCAAATGCCACGTTACAACGCTCAGTGCTATTTCATAGCACTCCCCCATTGCTGGCAAGTTGCTACGCTACAATACTCAGCCGCCGATGGATGCTCGGCTGACGGTTTGCTTTCCAATGTGTTCGAATGTGTGCACGTA
Organism: Oxycera nigricornis; assembly: GCA_963942545.1. Classification (NCBI taxonomy): domain Eukaryota; kingdom Metazoa; phylum Arthropoda; class Insecta; order Diptera; family Stratiomyidae; genus Oxycera; species Oxycera nigricornis. The sequence continues at coordinate 57,920,368 of OZ012663.1, read as the reverse complement.
AATTCTTAACTGTCTCTATGGCTTCGACGCTACAGCGCTTGCTTCGTGCGATAGACGTCGCGGGTTCAATTCTCAGTGGCAAAGGCGATACATCACTCACTCATCATTTGGATGCCGGCGTCTTCTTCACATGACGGACGACGAATATCATGTGAGAATGATATTTTCATACAAATTTCCGTGGCTATTGCCGCCGCCGATTCATTTTGCCATTTGAGTGCTGGCGGAGTAACAAATTCGTTGTATGCCAGTACTAGGCCAGTACTGCGCCAGTACTGGGCCAGTACTGGGCCAATGCTGCTTGAGGATCTTGGCGCAGTACTGGCATACAACGTCCGCCCGTAGTTATCATCCAGCACTGATATGTTACTGGGCCAGCACTGGCGAACGAGACTCAGCGAGCGTAATGTAGTGCTCAGCCAGCAATGGCTTAGCACTGGGCCAGTTGTGCGACCGTGTTCGGGTTGTACAAAAATGAAAAGAAACACAACTTGAATAGATAAATTAGATACGGGGACTGTCATAGTAGTTAATTCAAACATAAATTGGTCTAGTGATTGTGATGCAAGAAATCAAAATTTAAATGGTACATATCTGTTTACTTTTAACAGTTGTTCAATTACATTAAAGATGTGAAATTTTCAAATCGAATTCCAGAATACAAACCTCGAGTGATTCTTACCAAATCTCTTATTAGTCCAGTAGATAATTATAAACAGGTAACTTTTAAAGAGTTAGAAGAATTTCATTAAATAATTTAAAAGAAATTGAAGAAATTAAATATTCAAAAACAACACATATTATATCCAATATTTTATCAACACTTATTATCGTAGTAATTTTGATCATTATTCTTTTATACTTTTATCTGAAAAGAAAAATATGAAGGTAAAAATTGTAAACATGTTTGAGGGCAAACATTTCTCTAAAGGGGGCAAGTTACGTCTGGGCACCTAAATGTGGATGCAAATCCTTGGATCATCAAAACATTGACCAAGTTAGATTTCAATCATCAAATCGCGCTATTTGGGTGGCCTGAGAACTGCAAATTGCAAGTCTGCACTCTGGAGTGCAGACATAAATATAAGACAAGCCGCGAAGTGCGACCCTTGAGGTCCACACGGTCAACTTCCCAGTAATATCTAGATAAACATTAAAAATATTAAACACAATAATAATTTTGAAAATAGTACTACTTTAAATAATAATAATGAGAGGTATTCATAGTAGTAACAGGAATGAGTAAATATTAATCATATCATCTACGGGAGCATCCATTGATTACGCAAGGCTTTTAGTGGATGAGTGATGATGATTGATTACCACAAATGCAAATTTGATTGAAATTTTGATGGTTTTTAAAATTTAAGCCGCTTATTTTTATGAAAAGACTGCAAAAACTATTAAAAATCTGCTCACATTATCCAAACATTTTAAAACTTTGATTGACTTTACAACAAAGTCTTTAGAATAAAAGATATATGGTAGTATCATTCGGAAGAACCCTTTTCATATGGTAACTTTGAATGATTTTTTATTTTTAATTGAATTTTTTTCAGCGTCATGAAAAAAGTTTTGCTGGTTTCTCTTCAAAAACTGATAGGAATGTATAAATTTTATAAACATTTATTACTGTGTTGTGCAAATCAGGTTGAAAAATATTTTTTATGAAAAAACCCTAAGTTTTTGCATTTTCTTCTATTAAATTCAAACAACCGCTGAAACGGATTTTTATAATGTTAAAATAATCAAAAACATGTTCAAACACGTCGATTGATTCCCTAATAATGCAAATTTTAAATCTGGTTCGTGAGATATAGTGAATGGAAGAACTGACCTTGAATATCATGATGACTGTTAATGAGTTTTTATTTTTTATTTAATGTTTCTTGCTTTTATGAGAAAAAGTTTTGATGACGTTTTTTCAAACATTGTTTGAAGTATATAAATTTTATAAAAATTGAATACTGTCTGCCGTAAATCAGGTTAAAAATTTATTGTTTATTAAAAAAAACCTAATTTTTTGCACTTTTTTTTCTTAAATTAAAAAACGGCTGCAACGATTTTTTTTAAATTCAAGAAATTCACGAAAATTTCAATACGCGTTGATTGACATCTCGACAATGTAATTTGTATGTTTGGTTCGCGAGATATAACGCATGACAGAAATAACCTTGAAGATCATGATGCCTGTTAAGGATTTTTTATTTTTTATTTAATGTTTCTTGCTTTTATGAGAAAAAGTTTTGATGACGTTTTTTCAAACATTGTTTGAAGTATAAAAATTTTATAAAAATTGAATACTGTCTGCCGTAAATCAGGTTAAAAATTTATTGTTTATTAAAAAAAACCTAATTTTTTGCACTTTTTTTTCTTAAATTAAAAAACGGCTGCAACGATTTTTTTTAAATTCAAGAAATTCACGAAAATTTCAATACGCGTTGATTGACATCTTGACAATGTAATTTGTATGTTTGGTTCGCGAGATATAACGCATGACAGAAATAACCTTGAAGATCATGATGCCTGTTAAGGATTTTTTATTTTTTATTTAATTTTTTACATGATAATGAGAAAAAGTTTTAATGTTGTTTTCACAAGCATTGATTCAAATAAATAAATTTTATAAAAATTGAGTACTGTCTCCCGTAAATCAGGTTAAAAATTTATTGTTTATTAAAAAAAACCTAATTTTTGGCACTTTTTTTTAAAAAATTAAAAAACGGCTGCGGGAAATTTTTTAAAAACTTGATAGAATCACATAAATGTTAATACGCGTCGATTGACACCTTGATCGAGGAAATCGTATGTTTCGTACGCGAGATATAATGCATGACAGAAATGACCTTCAAAGGGGCAAAACAACAAACCCCCCCGACCGAAGTATCCCAAAAACTAATCAGCTCTTGAGATTGCAAAGGCGCTTCGATTGACACCTCAACAAAGTTGATACGACTTTGTTTACGTGAGTTATGCTCGTAGAAAAAAGTGTCCACGAACGTACGTACGTACGTACGTACACACACACACACACACATACATCTCCCTTTTTAAAAACACTTTATATGTACTCTATAGACCTCAAAACGTAAAGAAATGTTGAAAATTTCAATTTCGATTTTCGAGGCGATTACAAGAACTTCCCATATACTGGGAAGTTAATAAGGAAAGCCTATACAAGCCAATGTGTTAGAAGATAAAAGGGGAGTTCTAAATCGGTTCAGGCTTAATAAAGTGGTATTAAATTGGAGCCTCGTGTTTTTTTAAACAATCGATTATCCTCAAACAAAATTTGCATCTTAATCATAAAAGCAAATGCGCATGTGGACTTTTGGGCTGCTAAAATTTTTCGAGTTGGTTACTGTTTTCAAGTGCAAACCTTCCAAAAGTAATATCATTTTGTTTGACGAGCCATATAAATTTGCCAACTTTATATTTGAAAAACCTTGCAAATTTCAGATGAAACTAATTTGAACATTCTTATCAAATTCATAAGCCTCTTCAGAAATAATTGTGCATTCTGCTGGACTATATTTCATTATTATCGGTCCAGTGTAATTCAACTGCTGATAACGTGAAAAAATATTATTTTTACTAACTAGTGGATCATCGCTAATAATTCTTCCCTTTCCTTTGTCTCAAAAATGCTTTTGAAGACGATTATATTTGAACAAATAATATTCATCAGTTAATTTCAATATATCTCGCATAATATCCGATTTAAATACATCCTCTTCCTTTAGATTTTCACTAGTTTTTTTTGGCTTTTCTGAAACATATGTTGATGCTTGATATACATGTCTTTAAAAAAAAATGGTACGAAATAAAGTCCGTGATGGAATGCACGATCGGTGATTTTAGCGCTTTACTTTTGACTTAATGCGTTCAGCATATGATACACCTTTGGGTACGTTCATTCCATGTCCTGAAAATATTCCTGGAAAGCAAAATACCTCAAGTCATCGATATTTTTCCATGGTATTAAACGTTTGTCATTTCCTGGTGAAATCACATTGACAATTGGTAAGTGTCCTTTTGTGATGTTTTTGTTATTATCAAGTATGCGAGCTTCGTCATTACTAACTTCTTGAGTATTTGTATGTTGGGTGGTTAAGCTATGAGACAGAGATAAGTATTCTTGCAATGAATTGAAAATGTTGTGATCAATGTTTCTCAGAATATTTTCTTTTTCTTCATCATCCGGTTTCTCACAAGAAATGTTAAAGTTATTGCCATTCGGATTGATTTCGCAACTTATACATATAATTAGTATTGTCTTCTTTTTTGAGTTCAAAAGCAATCAAATCTATTTTATGGACAATAAAATCCATTTTATCTTGATTTGCCAGATTTCAGATTCACATAACGATCAAAGTATTTTTCGTCAATATAGTACTATTTATGAGGCGGTAAAAGATGTTTCAAAGCTTTAAAAATTACTAATCTGACCTTTTCAAACATATAATTACCTTTGTGAGTTACATATCTTATTAATTTCACTTGAATTACCTGCATGTCATTGAATTTTCCTAGTAAAACTTGCAACATATCATACCACCCTTTTTGTGGACTTAGTGCATATGACTTTGATACCCAAATTTGAATGACATTTAACTTATTGACTACCATTCTTTCTTCAAGATCAGTTAACTTCTTAATACTTTATGGATAGTTTGTAAATATTACCATTATTTGAGTCTTTTTTGCACTCGAATCATATATTGAAAGATGGGTCGTTATTGATTTGTTTCAAAAATTGTTAAACGCTTGTTTTAATGCTTTTTACTTATTTAACCGTGCGACCCCAGAAACTTGAACTTTAGCTATCTATACCATTGCCCACGCATTGCATTAAAAAAAATTCTGCCTACCCAAAATGCACGGTTTACGTCAAAATTCAGACACTTAGACTGTACTAGGAGTGACAAGTATTGGAAGGAAAAGATAGATTATACATATTTCACCAAAATATTTGTAACAGGAAAGAAATATTTGTACAAGTGCTATATTTTCACGAATGCCGGATGCCGGTATTTCTAAACTTTCAAACCCTGCAGTTTTGGGATGTATGGGTAGATCGCCTCCTCGCGGTGCATCCTGGGTAACGCTAAATGATCTACCACGGCACGACTCTCGATTGTTTTTTTTTTGGACAACTCTCTCGTCTTAACGACTATATCTGATGCTTTGGGCTGGTAGTAGTGGTATTCTGTCACCTGAGTACGCAAGAGTGACATCTTGCGGAAATGGCTTTCAGGCTAATGCCAATGCTGCCTCCGTCCCGGTAAAACCCTGGCAGGCCTCACGGTACGTTCAAAACTCGTCGCCACTAGTCTGGCCGTGTAGGTTCAGTTGAGTTTGGACTCCTGATTAATCCCCGGCCCGGCTCTGAGCACATATCCTCATAAGGGACTGTGCCAACCCTCGCATGGCCTCCCTGCTTCGGCATAGATAACCATGGGGTCTCAGGGGAACTGCACAACGAGTGGAGATAGCGGCTGTGAGGGGGGACCCAAATCGCAATGAATCCCGATAAATTTAAAAAGGAGGATCCACTCGGCCCGGAAGGGAAGTGGACGAAGGTGACGCGTCCTTCTAGTGGGAAGAAGACCGCGATACTCAGCCAACCCCCTACTTCTTCGAGGGATGCATGCTCCAAGGCAGCTATGCCAGGGGCAAGTACTCCCTCAGTCAAGCCTATTGGCGCTAGCGGTAACACCAAGGTAACGGCGAACAAGTCGGCCCGAACTGTTTCCGGAGCGCCCTCCAACACCGCTTCCACTTCAGATGTTAAGAAGCAACAAAACCCCTCAGTCACGGCTTACAGAGACAGGAGGTCTGCCTTCAAAGTCCTGAAAAGGCTGAAAGATTTACCTCCGGATGGTCTTTCCCAGAAGGATAAAATCTCCCTGAAATGGGCAACCACCACGGTAGAGGCTTACAAAGCCTCGATTCCAAAGAAAGAGGCAACTCATAAAAGATGTAGATCTAATGAGTCTGCCCCAATTCAACCGAGCGTCCAACTGCCGGTTAGTAAAAGACCAAAACTGGTCACACCCAATCCTGTTAAGGGCAGGAGTTTCAGTGAAGCTGCCAAGGACAGCCTGGTATGGGCTGTTATCGACAGAAGCAGTAGCGATGGTACCATCTCACCGTCAAATTGGAAGATGGTAGAAATCGCGCTTCTTCGAGTGTACAAGCCCATACTCGAGGCAAATCCTGGCCCTCCACCAAGTTGTCGTGATGCTGGCTGGTACCAGGGTCACGTTAAATTGATAGCCTGTACAGATCAACGTTCAGCGGATCTTTACAAGCAGGCTATAGGCAGATTGGGAGAAGTCTGGCCTGGAGCAAAGCTGGACGCTGTCTCCAGGGAAGATATCCCGAATAGGCCTCGGTCCAGGGCGTGGATACCAGCGGAGCCATCCACACCGGAAGAAATTGTTGAGCTAATCAAGCTCAGTAATGCTGACCTCCCGGTGGAAAATTGGAAGGTAGCTAAGGTTAGCGAGCCCAGCAATGGACAGCGAGAGGCCCTAATAATCCTGAACGAGGAGTCGCTAGCTCCATTGGAGTCGAAGAGCGGGGTGATCAGCTACGGTTTCTCGGCTATCACCCTGCGAGTATATCGCAAGGACCGTACTGGGAAGCCAGTACGGGAACCGAGCAAGGGGAGTGAAAGCGAGGGAACTGTGGAAGCATCAGTAGACCCGACCGTGGACCTCTCTGAGTCAGATCTTCTCTCCGATGACGGAAGAAGCACCACCTCCACCACGGAGTTGGCTGGGGACCTTCTCCAAACCCTCGACCTGGTCGAGGAGGAGGAGATGTCCTTATCTGACGAGGAGGCGGATAAAACATTGTGTCGCGATGCTGAGGTTTCTGCAGATTAACCTCCATCACTCGAAGGCGGCATCCGCCGCGCTGCTCCTCCACCTGGCTCAAAAAGGAGAGGAGCTAATACTGGCCCAGGAACCTTGGGTTGTTGGAAACCGGGTTTGCGGGCTCAACTTGAAAGGATACAACACAGTATCCTTCAACACAGCAGGTAAACCGAGAGCTTGCATAATTGTAAAGGAAGGCTTGAAGTTTTTAACCTTGTATAATTTCAGTGACCAGGACACCGTTGCGATAGCAGTGGAAAGACAGTCCAAACCCCTTTGGACTGTCTTCTGCGATATGGCGCATGATGTTCTGCCACCTCCAACTAGCCTGCAGAGGATGACAAGGGAAGCCACTGCAAGAGGCATCCCATTAATAGTCGGAGCGGACGCCAATGCTCATCATCGCATCTGGGGTAGCACCGACACGAATAAACGGGGTGAGTCACTATTTGAATTCATTTTATTACATGACTTAGCCCTAGCTAACAAAGGTGAGGATCCTACCTTCATTACGGCAAGCCGTAGAGAGGTTCTGGATATCACTATGACGAACGAGCACTTGAACCAAGCTATCAAGGGATGGCACGTATCGCAAGAGTGCTCGTTCTCCGATCACCTATACATAAGGCTCGATTTGGCATCTGACCCTCCGACAAATCCAACCTTCATTAACAAAAGGAGGATGGATTGGGTCAAATACCAATCGGTATTCGAGTCTGCGCAAGAAGGCGGACCTCCAGAGATTGTAGACATACCCGGTCTTGAGGAAGCCGTTGGGACCCTTACATTGGCCTTCAATGACGCAGCAAGGTCTGCATGTAGTCCAACGAAGCCTAGAGGGAAGTACAAGCCCCCATGGTGGAATAGTGACATTGCGGAGCTGCGGAAGGAATGTAGGAAGTCCTTCAATCGAGCTAAAGAATCTAATGACTGGTGTTCTTATAAAACAAAACTGAAGGAGTTCAAATCCTCTATCAGAAAGGCTAAACGCACCTCTTGGAGAAGCTTCTGTGCAGAAATAGAACACTCCAAGGATGTCAACGCCTGCGAAAAGTTATGACGAGCTCCCCCTCATTTTTAGGGTCCGTTAAGGACGCAAATGGAGTCTGGACGAAATCCAGCTCAGAGACTCTGTCCGTTCTCGTAGATACGCACTTCCCGGGCAGTGAGGGTGTGGCTGACAAAGCGGATCCACACACGCTCCCGGAGTGCATGCCAACTACTGTGCCTGTAAATGACAGGCTACTACGCTGGGCAATCAGCTCATTTCAACCCTTCAAATCCCCTGGCATGGATAACATCTCACCTATCGAGATCCAGCAGGGTATCAATATAGCACTGCCATGGTTGAACGCCATTTTCAAAGCATGTGTACGGATGGCTTACATTCCACAGCAGTGGAGAGAAGCAAAAATAGTTTTCATACCTAAAGCGGGTAAAACATCCCACTCCTCACCTAAGGATTACAGACCTATCAGTCTGACCTCTTTTCTGCTAAAAACGCTGGAGCGACTGATAGAGATCCATCTGAGAGCTATTCTGAAACCACTCTCTAATGCGCAGCACGCATACACAAAAGGGAGATCGGTTGAAACAGCTCTTCACTCGCTCACCAGCTACATCGAAAAATCGCTAAGCGTCAAAGAATACACGCAAGCAGTTTTTATAGACATCGAAGGGGCTTTCAACAATATCAGCCATAAGGCTATTGGTAAAGCACTCGGGGGAAGCAATGCCGACGACAACCTGATAGGGTTCATCGGTCAATTGCTTAGCAGCAGGAACATCAACTCCACGCTAGGAAACAGTACCTTACGAAGGAGGGTTTGCAGAGGCACACCACAAGGTGGGGTGCTATCACCCCTTCTATGGAACCTAGTGGTGGATGAACTCCTGTCAAAAATAGAAGCGACTGGCTGCAAAGTCGTAGCTTATGCCGACGATGTTGCAATAGCAATATCGGGAAAATTTGTTAACACCCTATCGGAAAGACTAAACTTTGCCCTAGGTATTCTTACCAAATGGAGCAAAGAGTGTGGTCTAAAGATAAATCCGCAAAAGACGGAATTTATGCTCTTCACAAGAAGATACAAAATTCCACGATTTGCTCCACCTAAACTTGGTGAGACAAGTCTCAATCCGTCTCATCAGGTCAAATATTTAGGTCTGATCTTAGACTCCAAACTCGCATGGAAAGCAAACATAGCGGAAAGAGCGCGTAAAGCGGCATGCGCAATCTACTGCTGCAAAAGAGCTATTGGGAAAAGATGGGGACTGAAACCCAAAACTGTATCATGGCTCTATACAGCGATAGTGGAACCAATCCTTCTGTATGGCGTGGTTATTTGGTGGCCAGCAATGGCAAAAACATCAAACGCGAACCTGGTTAACAGGGTCAGGAGGACTGCAGCTATTGCAATCACCGGGGCTATACGCACTACCCCGACAAAAGCATTGTTTATGCTATTAAATTGGCTCCCGACGGAGCTCCTAACGAGACAGCAGGCCAAGTGCTCTGCTATTCGATTGAAAGCTCTAAATCTCTGGCGTGATGGGAATATCGGCCACTCCACCATATTAAGGAGGGATGGACCAACGCCAGGGAAAGTAGACCTCACTCCTCCGATTCCCTGCTTCCACCACAGTTTCAAGTCCGTCATCCCTAGCAGAGATGACTGGATCATGGAAGGAAATAGGACACAGGAATCGGTCGACATCTACACTGATGGATCAAAAATGGATGGAAAAGTTGGCTGTGGTGTTTATTCTGAACAGCTAGGTCTGAGACTATCCTTCCGGCTACCAGATCACTGCAGTGTCTTTCAGGCAGAGGTCATCGCAATACATAAGGCAGTGGACTGGCTGAGAAATCAGAAAATTTCTATAAGAAATCTCAACATTTTCTCCGACAGTCAAGCTGCTATCCAATCATTATCCAACGTGTATACCTCATCCAAAATTGTAATGGAATGTCGCACACTACTGAACGCGATGTCGCTTCACTGTGAAGTGACTATCTGCTGGGTGCCGGGTCACAGTGATATACCTGGGAACTGCGAAGCTGATGCCCTTGCTAGAGCTGGCACTGAGCTCCAGGATTATACACTAACACCCCAAGTCGGCCATCCGTTGGCCTCCGTCAAGCTAAGTTTCAAGCAGTATTATATAGAGGCTGCAAACAGGGCCTGGCTGCTGGAGGAGACCTGCAGGACAGCCAGGCAAACTTGGCACGCATTGAGCTCAAAGCGCACCAAGCAGCTCCTCAACACGAGCCGTGAAACATTAAGTTTCATCGTATCCGTACTGACGGGACATTGTCTCATTGGCAGACACGCAGAAAGACTGGGTGTCCCTTTCCACGATTTCTGCCGCAGCTGCAGATCGGAGGAGGAGGAGGAAACGATCCAACATTTTCTGTGTGAATGCCCAGCACTGTCCAGGAAACGCATGAAAACCTTAGGCTCACCCTTCCTGGACAGCCTCACGGAAGTAGCTGATTTGAACATTAGCTGCGTCGCCGGATTCATACGAGAATCGAAATGGTTCTCGTCACCCAACAGGTTTTAGTGCCGCTCCCTATTAAAATGTGGTATCACAATGGGCCTATCTTGGCCTAAGTGAGCCGCCTTTTGACAAAGGGGGCTGCCACTACAACCAACCAACCAACCAAACCCTGCAGTATTTTCTTAAAGCCCCCAGGTAAAATCTTGCTAGCATTTCGCTATATTAACACTTTCTCGCTTTTGTCTGTTAAGGATGCCCATTCTTCACACAAAAAGCGTTATAATAAAAACACCCAAATGCGTGTCTCATGCACTGAGGACATAAGTTCTCCAGAATAAGCTAGATACGATCTCTTTTTCAGCTGCAACAATCTTTTGGATATTCTTTGGACAATTTTTTTTGTGCTTTAAGTCCACAGTCGATTTACAGCCAACAGTCGATTTTGCTGCCTGTCAATTTTCTAAATTTTTATATGTAGCGTTTTCGTAACGACTGATTCAAATGTGAAAATCCCTTATATTTTGTCTTGCTATATGCGCCGTCTCCAATTTGCTATTTCGGCAGCCCTAATTTCATCGAATCCATGAAGTAGAGTGCGTGAAATGTGCGAGCGAAATAGGATGACGATTTAAAAGTGAGTCTACCTCTATTTCTATTTACCATGTAAATACGCACTGATCATCTAAACCATCAGTTTTCATTTAGTAATCAGATCACAAACGAGTCAACTGACATAAGTCATAGTCAGTTATCATAAGTTGTAGTGCAGTAATTGTTCTGTTCTCAAGTTCGATTTATTGAAGTCAATGAAGTGTTTACCTAAACCATTAAATAAAGTGTTGAATTCATCAAACGAAGTTTGGTAAAATATTTTGTTTTGTAATTTGTATTTACAAATAATATAATACACGCAGTTTTTATTCTTAGGTGAAAGAAACCCCTTTGAAAATAACGAACTAAAACTGAATTGAATTGGAAAACAGTTCATTCACAATCGAAGAAAATTCGATTGCTAAAAACAAAGTGCTTAGTGAAAGACTAATAAGTTAATCATATGAAAAATAATCATATGATCTAAAAAAAACCACTGGTTCGAAGGTGAAGAATTCAAGAGAGTAAATTAACCCGCGAATGGTGACGCATATGTCTGTGAGACCGGTTTCGTAGAAAAATATGTGTATGAAAATAAAATAATTTTTTAGTTTTGCAGGGGAATTTTATTATTATTAATAAACGTGATGTGATGTAATAATTTTTTGTGTTTTATTATACTCTAACCTTGTATTTTTAACTTCCCAGTATATGGGAAGTTCTTGTAATCGCCTCGAAAATCGAAATTGAAATTTTCAACTTTTCTTTACGTTGTGAGGTCTATAGAGTATATATAAAGTGTTTTTAAAAAGAAGTTTGTATGTGTGTGTGTGTATGTACGTACGTACGTACGTAAGTATGTGCGTTCGCGGGCAGTTTTTCTACGAGCATAACTCACGTAAACAAAGTCGTATCGACTTTGTTAAGGTGTCAATCGAAGCGTCTTTGTAATCTTAAGAGTTGATTAGTTTTTGGGAAACTTCGGTCGGGGGGTTTGCTGTTTTCACCCCTTAAAGGTCAACCATGTTATGCGCTATATCTCACGAACCAAACATTCGATTTTCATCATTAAATGTCAATCGACGGATAATAACATTTTCGTGAATCTATCAAATTTTTAAAAAAATCGTTGGAGCCGTTTTTTAATTTTTTTAAAAAGAGTGCAAAAAATTAGGATTTTTTTCAAAAACACAAAATTTTTAACCTGATTTTCAATCCTAAGTAATCAATGTTTATATTATTTACATACTCCAAATACTTTTTGTGTAAAAGTCAGCAAATTTTTTTTCATGCTTACAAAAAAAATTAAATAAAAAATAAAAAATCATTAAACGTTTGATGTCATTTACTTCATTCATTATATCTCGAGAACCAAATATAATCTTTCCATCATTAAGGTTTCAATCGACGCGTATCAACATCTTTATGAATTTTTTCATATTTTAAAAAAAAGTTAAAGCGGTTTTTACGATCTATCGAAATTTTTTTTAGAAAAGTAGTGATTTTTTCATAAAAAATCTATTTTTAACCTGATTTGCACATCGTAATAATAATTGTTTATAGAATTTATAATTTTTTATCAATTTTTGAAGAGAAACCAGCTGAAACTTTTCTCATGATTACAAACAAATTAAATAAAAAATAAAAAATCATTCAAAGTCACCATGTAAAAAGGGTTCTTTCGAATCATTATACCTTAAATCTCTTATTCTTAAGACATTGTTGTAAAGACAATCAAAGTTTATTAATATTTGCAAAATTTGAGCAGATTTTCAATAGTCTTCACAGCACCATGTTTAACTTTAATGAAAAAACTGCTTTGTAACCTGTCCCCCCTCCGATTGTTACGATTAATATTAAATCATTCCAATAATTTTTATGAGAGGTACATTTTTATTATTTGAAGTAGTATTATTTCCATAACTTTTATTGTGTTTAATATTTTTAATATCTATGTAGATATTACTGGGAAGTTGACCGTGTGGACCTCATGGGTCGCACCTCGCGGCTTGTTTAAGTTCAATTTGCTACATCTACAGAAATTGTGTTATTTTGGATTGATCTTCACTCGAAAATTTCGGTCTCTGAGACCGACGTCATCAACTATGTAAGATAATTTTGCGTCACCACTGGCGGGTTAAAGAAGATTTAATTGAAAACTGAATTCAAATAAGAACACGAAACCATAATAACCAAACACGAACAATTACAAACATTATACCAATCATTTGAATAATTGCATTAAAATAAAAGTTAAGTGCTATCACATAAATTGAAAACAACAAAATAGTTTCCTATAAACAACACAGTAAGTTATATTCAAAAAATGGCAAACGCAGAAAGCCAATATCCACCAAGTCCTCTTAAACTGTCCTATGAGGAGCTTGTCAAGGAAGCTCGACGTCTTCCAATTTACAACGGAACTAAGTATGAGTATGATCTCAACACATGGATAGAGGAGGCAGACACTCTTCTTACCCTAACTCAAGGAAACCAACAAACCTATATATGCAGACTAAATATTTGCAAACTCCAAGGTCTTGCGATAGCAGCCGTTCAAAAACTCACCAATCCCGATTGGAGTACGGTTAAAACTCTTCTCATCTTTACTTTTGGTATAAACGATAGTTATAAAAGTATTGTATTCAACATTCATTGAATAAATAATAATAATATTGATGACATATACAATTCATTAAACCACTTACTAAATAAATTAAATACAAAATGCATTCAGGATCCTCAAAAACATTTACACACTGAATTTTTTCCTATTAGAAACGAAAATCTTGTTCTAAATAAATTTACATCTGCTTTATCAAAATACAAATCATATCTATTACAAATGAAAAATTGCAACACATTAAGGCGAGCTTACAAACTACTAACGGAAATAAAACAAACGGCAACGGCAAAATATTCTCTATCGTCGTAACGATAAAGAACGTAATGCTAATCAAAACAACAATTTAAACAATCGGTATAACAATAATTCTAACTACAATAATAGAAATTTTAACAACAACCGATATTCAAATAACAGCTTTAGTATCTACTATGTATAAACAACAATATAATCGTCCAGAGCCAATGAAAATAGAAAATTCAAATATGTTCAGACAACGATTTAATAACCAAAACCATAAACCAGAAGCGATGGATATAAATTTTCATCAAATTTCCTCGGTAGAAGTCATTTACCAATAATAAATATTAAAATTGATAGGAATATTATTCCTGCCTTAATCGACACGGGTGCATCCGTCACTAGTATAGATAAAAACTGTTTTGCTGAATATCTTAAAATCATACTAAATAAACCAATAGCAATTGAAGGATTGGGTCGAGAATACCAAATAACTGGAAAAATAAAAACAAATATGCCTAATGAATTTGAGTCACCCGAAAATTGTAAAATACTTTGGAACATAATGAACTTCCAAAATAAAAATTTCAAAGCTTTGATTGAACAAAGCTTGTTACATCCGCTAAATGCAAATCTTAATCTAAGTGTAGGTAGCATGGAAATAAACGGAAAATGTTTACTTTTTTCATATGCCGTTCCTGAAGAAATTAGTCTTCAATACAAACTAGAACCATTAAGTGGTGCCAAGGATAAAATCTTCAAGGGATTGAACCAAGAAGAAGTTTCCGTTTTGAAAAACATCGTCAAAAAATGTAATGATTTGTTTTACAAAGAAGGAGATACTTTAGCATGTACAACACAAACAAAACACGAAATGGTAACCAAATCTAACAAACCGTTATATGCAGAAAACTATCGGTTTCCTCAAATTCACGAAAATGAAGTCAACACCCAAATAAACGATATGCTGAAACGAAACATAATTCAACTTTCAACATCTCATATTTCCTATTCCAAACATGGAAGGAATTTTTGACAAACTAAAAAAATCTCAATATTTCAGAACTTTGGACTTGGCGAAAGGCTTTCATAAAATTGATGTCAGCTAATATGACCGACAAAAAACCACCTTTTCAACTCTCTAAGACACTAATAGTTTATTCGTATGCCATTTGGACTCAAAACCGCCCCTTCACCATTCCAGAGAATGATGAACGAAGTACTTAGAGATCACATTAATAAAATTTGTATGGTATATCTAGACGATATACTAATTTTCGCAACTTCACTCCAGGAAATGGAGGATAATATAAAAAACAAGCCGCGAGGTGCGACCCTTGAGGTCCACACGGTCAACTTCCCAGTAATATCTACATAAACATCAACAACATTACAACAATGAGAGGTAATAGTAACAGGAATGAGTTAATATGAATCATATCGTCTACGGGAGGGTCCATTGATTACGTAAGGTTTTGGTCGATGAGGACAGATTGAATATTCACGCGGATCAATCGGGGGGGGGGGGGGGCCTTTTTGGTGTTGAAAATTTTTGTTGGTTTTCAAAATTTAAGCAATTTCTTTTAATTAAAAGACTATAAAAACTATTAAAAATCTGCTCAAATTATAATAATATCTTAAAACTTTGATTGAATTTACAATAATTTTTTTAGAATAAAAGATATAAAGTAATAGCACTCGTATGAACCCTCTTTACATGGTAACTTTGAATGATTTTTCATTTTTAATTTAGCTTTTTCATAATTATGGAAGAACATTTTGCCGGTGTCTCTTCAAAAACTAATGAGAATGTATAAATTTTATAAACTGGATCACTGTGCTGTGCAAATCAGGTTAAAAAATATTTTCTATGAAAAAAACCATAATTTTTCGCATTTTCTTCTATTAAATTAAAAAAACGGCTAAACCGAATTTTTATAATGTTGAAAACTTCACAAAGATGTTAATACACGTCAACTGACACCTTAATGATGCAAATATTATATCTGGTTCGTGAGATATAGTGAATGATAAAAATGACCTTGTAAATCATGATGACTTTTAATGATTTTTAATTTTTAATTGATTTTTTTACGTAATCATGAGAAAAAGTTTTGATGATTTTTTTGCGAACATTGTTTGGAGTAGATAAATCTTATAAACATTGATTACTAAGACTTGACAATAAGGTTAAAAATTTATTGTTTTTGAAAAAAACCTAATTTTTTGCACTTTTTTCTAAAAATTTTGAAAACCGCTCGAAGGCTTTTTTTAAAAATTTGATAGAATAACACAAACGTTAATACGCGTCGATTGACACCTTGTTTAAAAAAATCGTATGTTTGGTTCGCGAGATATAGCGCCTGACAGAAATGACCTTCAAACGGGCAAAACAGCGAACCCCCCCGACCGAAGTATCCCAAAAACTAATCAGCTCTTAAAATTGCAAAGACGCTTCGATTGACACCTTAACGAAG